>JASTWP010001645.1:0-2500 GCA_030770255.1 Temnothorax ravouxi
TTGCCCTTGGGGTAAAACTTATTTAGTGGAAAATTTATTGTTTGATCGTGCGTGTAGTCGTTGCAGAGAAAGAAATTCTGAAATTGGATGTTGTCAAGTGCCATGGATATGAGTCTTTAAACCTTGTTTATTATATAATTAATAAATATTTGGCAATAAGTTCTGCATGCAGTGATAGAGTAAAGATAATTTAAATTATACGAAATAATAATTTGACAATAAAAGAAAGACTGAAATTTTAATTTTGTTTATTTACCTTTACAATAAACAACGGTTCCAAGAAAACTTCAACAGATCACGGATACATTATTGTATCCCTGACTTACCGTATCATCTATTAATGGCAGATTCCTGAGATCTTTTGTAGACATTTATGCATTTTGAATTTTAAAGAATAATTTCAAACAATTATAAAAATTAGTAATCTAAATTGTACAAAATAATAATCTAAGAGGGAGACTGAAATATTAATTTTGCTTTATGAACAACGGTTCCAAAAATACTGAAGACTTCAACAGATCACGGATACATTATTATATCCCTGACTTACCGTATCTCCTATTAATGACAGGTTCCTGAGATCTTTTCGAATTCCAAATTAAATCTGACAGGCAAAAAATCATCTATTAATTCCTGAGATCTTTTGTAGACATTTATGCATTTTGAATTTTAAAAAATAATTTCAAGCAATTATAAAAAATTAGTAATTTAAATTGTACGAAGAAGACTGAAATATTAATTTTGCTCATCTACTTTTATGAACAACGGTTCCAAAAATACTGAAGACCAACAGATCACGGATACATTATTATATCCCTGACTTACCATATCTCCTATTAATGACAGATTCCTGAGATCTTTTGGTTCGAATTCCAAATTAAATCTGAAAAACGAAAAATCAATAATTCTCAGAGTCCCGTTGTCAAGGACACGCTTCGGCTTGAAGCTTCCGCGGAATTAAACGTCAATAACGAAAACTGACAGTACAGATATTATATAGATTATTACTCAAGAAAATTTAAAAAAATTAATTTTAAATGTAGTAAATTTATTTTAAAAGTAGAATGTGTTTTTCTTAAAATTGTTTTAAAAAAATTAAAAGAAATAAAATTTACGTAATATTAAAATAAAAAATTGATGTGTATTCGAGAAAATGATTCGTCTTTTGTTTTAAGTATCGATAATAATTTCGTCCGCCAGTGAATAAAATCAGCAATTCAATTTATTTCTCGATTAACTGGCGCAATATATACAAGAATGCACAACGTTTTTCGGCTCTATATTCGAGCCCTTTTCAAGTGCGAACTGAAACAGGAACAGCGAAAAAGAAAAACAATATAAATCAATCGAGACAAATATTAAGTTAACGACGTTATTAAATATTGAGCAATACCTATCATCTATTGACTCGTCACATAATTAGTACAGATTCCTGAGTTCACGATGAGCATGTTCCCGCATGGCCCTAAAGGTCAGCTGTGGACAAATCTTAATTTGTAACAACAATGATATATGAGGAGAGAAAGCAACAATCAAGAAAAACTTACGAATTTCATAATAGGATTTCGCGTATGACTAGTTCTTCGTTGCGACATGTTACATGTATGCGAGTACTTGGGAAACTGAGCGGACAAAGAAAGAAACAAGGTGTCCCGAGGTAGAAATATAAACAAACTGACATGATGACACTGTCGTATATCGTATTTAAATTCTCGGTATCTTTTTTTAAATTGATCGTGTTCTTATTTTTCTTTATAAAGAACATTTCAGCGATCTCTCTCATTTTCAAGTGAGGTTCTTTGTGTAATATTTTCGGATCTGACCACTTAAAATTGTAGTCATTCTGTATCCGGTGCTTGCTTACGACAGAGAAATTGCTGTCATGTTTTTTAATATCGCTGAAATGTTCTTTCACTCTTGTCTCGAGATGTCTCTTCGTCTGCCCAATGTAAGACGCGTCGCAATTCTCACAATCAATTTTGTAAACCACATTAGTTTCCCTGTTAGTCGCCAATCTATTCTTGCCCCTCCTGATGACAGCACTGAGTTTTTTCGGTATCTTATATACCACGTCACAGCGGACTCTCTCAAGAATACCCCGTATGCCCGCGCTTAAGCCCTTCACATAAGGGATCACCGGGAAACGTTGTGCATTTTTGTATATATTGCGCCAGTTAATCGAGAAATAAATTGAATTGCTGATTTTGTTTTAAGGTTTAGAAATTAATAGAAATTACAGAAAAATCTAAAAAAATACATTTATTGATTAGAAAAAAAGTGAAAAAAAAGAAAAACAGAAAATTAATAACATATTGATGAAATAAGTTTTAGTGAAAATAAAAGTGTTGTAAGATTTAAAAATTAAAAAAAAAACGTATTTAGAAAAAAATATTAAGAAAAGATAAAATTAATTTGTTAAAAAAAAGAGAAAAAATTAATAACATTTTTAGGAGATAAGTTTTAGGGAAAATAAGAAGGAAATAACGTGATATAAAGTTTT
>JASTWP010001645.1:5000-64233 GCA_030770255.1 Temnothorax ravouxi
TGCGCCTATTGTTGCCTGGTATCTCTTGTTTGTGACACGTGTTTGCGGATCTATATGACTTATCGATCTATTCGTTATCTCTCGTGATTTACGGTTCTTCTTGCTTGAGTGGCGGGAATGCAGCGTGTGTGTGCAAGGTGCAAGAAGTCGATTGCTACCTCATTGGTTGAATGTGTTTGCACGAAGGCGTTCCATCCGGGCTGTCTTAAGTCATACGCGCTTTATAAATACACTGACACTTGCTGTAGATCGTTGTCTACTACAATTAACTTACCTCTCACACCTGAGGTAGATAATATCGCGCGGTCATTCAATTTTGACAGTATGGCTACCCCGGTGGGTTCTTCTTCGAATCTTGATGACAATGTTACGCGTAATTCTACTGACGACTTGTTACGTGGATTGGTCGAGCAGATGAAGGCGACGGATGCTAAACTCTCTTCTTTCATTGACTGTCAGCAACGTACCAATGAAAAGTTTAATGATAAACTTTCTGCTTTTATTGATTGTCAGCAGCGTACCAATCAAGAGCTCAGTGATAAACTTGATTGCTTAAATCGTCTTACTGATACTGTGGCTAAGAATAGTCAGCGCATTGCGCAATTAGAGCTAGATAATGCCAAGCTAGTTCGTGAAATCCGTGATCTGAAATCTGCTCGGTCAACTCATGACGCTCATTTGTGTAATGAGCTTATTGTTTCTGGCTTGCCATCTACAATATCCGTGACTCCTGCAAAACTCACTGAAAATGTACTCGCGGCATTAAATGTACCTCAATTGGCTAGTCATGTTCTTGGCGTGAGAATGGTTAATAGAGTACCATCTGCTACTCAGGGCAGTTCCAGGGTGGCTTCGGCGTCAAGTTCGATGATTGTCACTCTTGCTTCTGGTACTGTGTGCGACGCCATAATTTCGAAAAAGCGTGAAAAGGGTATTCTCAAGCAGCGTGATATATTTGATACGGGTTCTGATCGACATGTATACGTTAACGTACTGCTCCCTAAGTGCACGTATGACTTGCTGCAGCGGGTCAAGCGTATTGCTAAGGAGAACGCCTATAAGTATGTTTGGGTCAGAAATGGCCATATATGCGTGAGGTCTTCTGACGGACAGCCCATTATTTGTATCGACTCTGACGCTGATCTTGCTAAGCTGGCCTGACGCGTCTCGCTGGTTCGTCCGTTGCCTACGATTGTCCGACACGACTCAGCATGTAATCCTTCTTCGCTCCGCATTGCGCAGTTTAACGCCAACTCTCTTCGTGGG
Organism: Temnothorax ravouxi; assembly: GCA_030770255.1. Lineage (NCBI taxonomy): Eukaryota > Metazoa > Arthropoda > Insecta > Hymenoptera > Formicidae > Temnothorax > Temnothorax ravouxi. The sequence goes on from JASTWP010001645.1 coordinate 6,267, forward strand.
CATATCGACTTTATTCGCTTACATTTTAGTACCAATTCTCATCATATAATTTCTGTATCTGAAACGTGGCTTCATGCGGGTGTGTCGGACGATCTTGTGGCTTTGGATGGATACTTTCTTGTTCGTCACGACCGGGTGGGGCGTGTGGGCGGTGGCGTTGCTTGCTACGTGCATAATTCGTTAAAAGTCAGGTTAATTGCAACCTCTGTTGGGACTGAGTTTAGTGCTCCTGAATATATCATGATTGAAATTCGTTTGCCGAGTGATGAGGCAGTATTGTTTGTGTCAGTATATAGGAGACCTAAGGGCACTCTTTTAAACGAATTTGTTGAATCACTTACTGGTGTCTCTCATTTATATAAAAATATTATTATTGGCGGTGATCTAAATTGCAATCTTTTGACCGATTGTTATGAGGGGAATTATTTGCGTGAGCTAATGTCTGGCTTATCCTTAACCATTGTCAACTCTGATGCTACTTTTCATACTGCTACTTCTGACTCATGGCTGGATGTTTTAGTTGTTGATGATGGTGCTAGGGTTCTTGCATATGCTAAATCCTTGAGTCCATTCATCGCCGGTCATGATCTACTGGAATTGTCGTACTCACTTGATCGTAAGCTTGACCTTGATCAATCTATCCTGCGACGTGGTTACAGGAGCATTGATGCCTCTGCGTTCCTTGAACATCTCGACGCTATTGCTGTAAACGTTCAGAGTGTAGCGGGCTACCCTTCTGATGTTGATGAGCTTTGTGTCTGGCTGTCCGGTATCTTACTTGAATCACTTGATGTATTTGCTCCTGCCCGTGTGTCCGTGATCAGGAAGCCTCCTGTTCGATGGCTTACGGACGAACTGAGATGCCGGCTCCGCACTCGTAATCAGTTGTACAGGCAGGCCAAACGTTCAGGCAGTCTACTGGGTTATGCTAGATACCGTCACTTTCGCAACCAGCTTAACAATGACATCAAGCGTGCTAAAAGTGAGTTTCACTTGGCTTCCCTTACCAATGTTACTGACTCCGCTAAAATGTGGAGAGAACTTGCTCGTCTGGGATTGGTTAAATCCACGTCGGTTTCTCCTCTCCGCTTTTTTACACCCGATCAACTTAACTCTTACTATGTCTCAGTGTCCAGCACGTCTTTGCCTTGCACATATGCCGACTTTATTTCTGCCATCGCCTCAGTTTCTTGTACTTCTCATCGTCCTGAATTTGTTTTCTCTACTATACAGCCGGACTCGGTTTACAAACTCATCTTTAATGGACCTCTTCACTCCTACGCGTCTGGCTATGATGGCATCCCGCTTTATGTTCTTCGTATTGCTTGGCCCATTATCTCTCAGTGGCTCATTCCTCTTTTTAATCGTTCACTTAATGATTCCATATTTCCTTCATCTTGGAAGCGTGCGTTGATTCGCCCTCTCTCAAAGATTCGCACTCCACTGTCACCGTCTGATACGCGACCTATTGCCAACCTTCCTGAAATGTCAAAAATTCTTGAACGCTTGGTGGCCTCACAGATCTCCGACTATTTGAATGAACATAACCTGCTGAATCCCAGACAGTCTGCGTATCGTTCCGGTTTCAATACGCAATCTGCTCTTTTACGTGTCTGTGATGACATTAGAATGGGAATTGATAAAAGACTCATTACAGTCATGATTCTATTTGACTTCAGTAAAGCGTTTGATACGGTCCCACATCTTCGTTTGCTTATCAAACTGAAAGAAATCGGTTTTTCTGATGAGGTTCTCGCGTGGATTTTTTCTTACCTTACTGGTCGCTCTCAGGCTGTATTTGATGATGAGGGTAATTTTTCTGAGTGGCTTTTCACGTCGACTGGTGTCCCTCAGGGCTCTGTACTTGGCCCACTTTTATTTGCTCTTTATATAAATGATATCGGCAGTTTCCTGTCTTTTGTCTGTCATATGTTGTTCGCTGATGATGTACAAATTTATCTCCAGTGTACTCGCGCCAACATTCTGCATGGTCTTGACTTGATTTCAAGGGATGCAAATGCTATTTTCGACTATGCTACGTTAAATGGTCTTAAGCTCAATCCTGCAAAGTCTAAGGTACTTGTATTTGGTAGTCAGGCTTATATCAATGATATCGACCTCCATTGTTTACCTCCTATTATTGTTAACCATACGCCTTTACCCTTTGTAAACGAAGCTAAGAATTTGGGTGTAATTTTTACATCTAATCTATCCTGGAAAAAGCATATCTTGCACGTCTCTCAAAAGGTGCATTATTCTTTGTACAAGCTTAAGTTTAACAAAAACTCTTTGTCCACAAGGTTAAGGATAAGGCTGGTTTTGGCTTTAATTATGCCGCACATTGACTACTGCTGCCTAGTCTATCATGGTTTGACTGGAGAACTGAACACCTTGTTACAGAGACTTGTGAATTGTTGCATTCGCTTTATATTTGATCTCAAGCGTGACGAACATATTACTCCGTTCAGGCGACAATTGGGGTGGCTTACAGTTGAAAACAGGAGGTTATACTTTCTTGGCTGTCAAATGTTTCGAATACTTTACATGCGCTCTCCCTCGTATCTTCGTGACAATTTCGCTTTGCTTGATTCGCAGTTGAGGAGATCTGACTGCCGTCTTGTTGCATCCCAAACCTTTCAAATTCCTTGCCATAGAACTACCACCTATAGAAACTCCTTTCATCTTTCAGCTATATATTTTTGGCATTCTCTTCCTATTAATATTACCTCTGCTTCTTCATTTGTCTCCTTCAAAGGTCTTCTCAAAGCGTATCTGTTAGCACGTGAAGTTGCATGATATCGATTGCTGGCGCGAGGCTTTTGATGGTGTCTTTCCCTCTTATCAGCTTGTAAGTTATATTGCGTTTTATTCTTGATATTAGTTTTAGTTTAACTGTACTTACATTGTTCCTATTTTTAAGTTGCGTTAGTTCTAGTTCTTTTACAGTGTATACTGTTGTAATTGCTATTAAGTTGTGCTCTACACTTAACTGATTTGTGCAAGTGAGAGCATGCACTTTTGTTATCTTTTTTTTCTTTTTTTGTATTGTTAATCTTTGCCCTTTAGTTTTTCTTGGGCATAATAAATTATATCTATCTATCTATCTATCTATCTCTCTCTCTCTCAATCTTAATCTCTCTCTCAATCTTTATTATTGTATGCATAATATTTTTAACATATATATTAAAAATATTATATGCATACAATAACAATTCATATTAAATATTTTTAATTATTTATTTAAATCTTTATAATATTTTATAGGCGTTATGCAAAAATATTAGAAAAATCGAAGGAAAAAAGAGAGCAAATTTGAAGCAATCAGAGGAAATACTTACAAAGGCTTAATGGCTTTGGCGTCATTACCTGAAAAAGATATTATGACAGTTTTTCATAATATTAAATCAGACATATCGCTATATATGAGACGTCGATCCCAATAACGTGACTTTCGCTATTACGGCCGTTTTTTGATAAAACGAGTAGCACCAACCCGAATTTCAACGTATCGAAAGCTTAAACGGACAAATATTAAATAATTTAATAAAACGATACCACAGGACATTAAATCATAAATTTACAGATAATCCATGACCTATGGATGTTTATAAGTAAGTTTTGTACATTAATATATAAATTGTTAGGAATAACTATGTACACATATTTATAATTATTATGTAAAATATTATTATATATACCATTTGCTTTAATTTCTTATTTACAGAAAAATTGGGAGAATTGCAGGCGACAACTCGTCGAAATCTGACGACTTTAAAGGCAAAAAAGCGTTTAACAAGATTAAGATATAGTTGGATTATAAAAAATCGTGCTCTTGTGAACGCGTGGGACAGATTAGACGAGATGGCCTCTCTATAGAAGATTTTTGTCCTTGCAAGTTCATTACTATAAAAAATTATTAGATAATAACAAACAATTTAAATAAACAATTCGTATAAACTGTTTACTAAAATGTTTTTGTTTTAATAAATTTTTAAAATAAAATAAAGATATGCGTTCTATATATATGATAAATAATATATAACAGCGTAAAACATATACCTTTTATGTATATATACATACATATATAATAAATTCGTATAGATAATAACAATCTAAGATCTAACACACACGCACGCACGCATGCACGCGCGCGCGCACGCACGCACGCACACACACACACATTTCCTTTTCTTTTTCTTTTTATTGTCTTGTTTTATCGTGATGCGAGGGAGAGGTAGAGACCGAGGAAGAAGCAGAGAGACAGAGGCAGAGGCAGAGGCAGAGACAGAGGTAGAGGAAGAGGTAGAGGCGGAGCTGGTGAAAAATATATATATCGGGCATCAACATATACATATATTATTATCAAAAATAATCTTCAATAAATAATAAAGTAGCAATTAATATCTATATTTTATTTAGGCACATAGCTCTCTCTACTCCTAAATCTAACTCCTAAATCTTTTCCTTCCTGAATTATAGTGTTTATAAATATTTATTTTATTTACAATTTTTACATTTATAAATAAATAAATATTATATTTTTTTAATATGCATGTATGTATATATATATATATATATATATATATATATAAAATGCATATTTAAAAGTTATAAATATAAAAATTGTAAATATGACTAAATAAATATTTACAAATGTGACGTAGCGCATCGTCGATTTGCCAACTCGAGACTTAGTAGTCGGCGAGGCACGAGACACGATACCCGAAATGCGTGCAGGCATACCCGAACGTGGATGGTCGTGGCAACGTCGCATAGCCGGTGCGTGCCGCCGCGGCCGCATTATCATGCATTACCGACGCTTTGGACATAGCACGGAACAGAACCAAAAGATCGTGCACATAGCACGGAACAGAACCTATAGAGCGTGCACATAACGCGTTACCCATCAGAAATTTTTGTGGACAATGGACATGGCTACGTAGTTCAATGTGCACGTTTTGTGCACATAGAGACGCTCGTGGACGGGGACCACCTAAGGCCGGTATTCATAGTCATCAGTTCTTATATTTAAGACCACAGATTAATAGACAGATAGCCAATGGCCCCTCAAAAGTCGAGACCAGCCGTTCCGTGCCTTGCGTACCAACACACTTTGCCCCTTACCGACAGACTTTGCCCCTAGGTTTGAGTCCGGGCTAAATCACATTACAGACTTTGCCCCTGGTGCGAGTCTGGACTAAATATACCCGATTTTACCTACAGACTTTGCCCCTGGTGCGAATCCGGACTAAATTTGCAGTGATGCCAGATTTCAGCGCAGTGATGTCATATGCTCGATGCTCGGTCAGCCGCGAGCCGGCGAGAATCGTGCTAGGCTTCTTTGCTCGGCGCTCGCGCTCGCGCGCGCGCGCACATATAGGTCTTGTCGTACTTATTAATTACTTGTGATATTTATTGATTTTATATATATATATATATATATATATATATATATATATATATATATATATAATACGTATTTGAAGCCAAGGCCGAGAATTATTGAACAATACTATTGTTGTTATATAATAATAAAAAAACTTATTTTGCAATTTGAAAATAATTTCTCTTTTTTTTATGAGCAAATCGTTAACTTTCTTAAAGTTCTTAGAAAATATGCAAATAATTTTTTTAGTTTATATGTATTACATAACAACTCATTTGCCTAAAATAATAAAAATGCAAAAAAAGTTAGAAAAAAAACCAAGACTCGAACTTGTGACCTTCAGCATTTTAGCCGATCGTCTTACTCGCTCGTTCACGTTTACTATTAGAAAATTGCTTCTACCGGCTTGATAGATTATGCACACACGGAAACTTTAAGCAATTTTATTTCATTAGCTATTTGACATTGGCACAAGTTACTATTACTACGTTCAGGCGAGCGTTACTTCTGTAGTAACTTACGATAATTCCTTCGCGTAAACGACATTTTGTAGTAACTTACGATAATTTACTCCGCGTAAACGAGTGATATATCGTAAAAGTTACTACAGAAGTAACGCTCGCGTAAACGTATAGTAAATGTCTTGTAAAATACATATAGTAAAATTAAAGGACAATTTTTTGCAATCACAGTTTTTTGTATTTCACTTTTACGAATAGATTACGTACATATTGTTGCACAACGGAAACCGCGAGAAGGTGGTGGTCTCTTTCGTCATGAGATAATGTAAAAAATTTGTTTTTTTAATATTGCAATAATTTTAATATGTATAAATTAAAAAATATATAAGTAGATAAAGCTCGTATGTCTTAGATAAAACAAAAGTCAATAACCGAACAACAGGATTCTAAATATTATAGTTTAATATTCCGTCAAAATAACTGGGACGTTTCATGCTTTACAGAGACTTTTTTAATCAATCAAATAAATCCCTCTAATTAACTGTAATACATCATAATAATCCCGTTACATAAAAAATCTGTCGAGAAATGAAATAAATTAAGAGGAAGTTTAACATCATAAGATTAACATTAATTAATAATTAGGGGAGACCGGGGCTAAGCCGACACTATTTTTTCAAAGGCAATTTTTAATGTTTAATTATAATTTTTAGGCAAATTCAATGGTATATATTTAAAGAGTGTTTCTTCAGGTACTAAATTGATTCAGGAAGTTTTGCTGTACGTTGCTTTGTTTTGCCGCCAGAAAAGGAAAAGTGACGCGAAGACAAATTTTCGAATTAAAAAATGACGGGGCAAACTCGACACCCCGCCGGGGCAAACTCAACACTTTGTCTGATCGACACAATTTGATATGGAACTTATTTTTTACTGTCTGAAAATGAAAATACATTGTTTATTGTGTATTTAAAAAGTACAAAAATTCGGAATAAAGTAGCTAGAACAATCATTTGAAATAATGAGAACAAAAATTGTTGAACTTTCAATTATCTTCATCTAAACTCATGTCTGAAAAACAATTAATGCAGGTAAACTCGCGATCGGACGTGCGCATACATTTGTCATGAGCCATATACGGCTGCAAAGCATCGTTTGTTACTGGGAGCCGACGAAACGGCGTGGTGTTGACTTTGCCCCGAACGTCGTTTTTCACTTTTGTTACTTCAAAAACATGAAAATTTTGAAAATATTCAAAAACAATTATCGAATTCATATAAAGCATCAAATTTCCCATCAAAATCACTTATCGGTAGATTTGCAAGAGTAAAGTTCGATGAAAGAGTAGACATTTTTGAGAGATCAGAAAAATTACTTTTTACTATCAAAAACGCTTATGTCGCGTTAAAAATTACACTATAACTCAGAATGTTACCAAATTCCGTTGATAATATTGGCACATAAAGACGCATTTACAGTAGGAAAGGCAAGTTTCTACGATAGATTTAAATTGGTAAAAAACCTAGTGTCAAGTTTGCCCCGTTGTCGGCTTAGCCCCGGTCTCTCTTATTATGGAATTTATCCTCTCTATTGATTTAAATCATAGCGGTCGTTTTTACTTTTTTAATATTAATAATTATAGGATACAAATTACATGGAGTTATTAAGAAGCCACATCAAGTTGAAAGCCCAAAAAACCGATTAACAAATAGTCAAAATGTATGCGTGATCAAACTATAAATTTAATTAGATAGTTGTTAACAATTAAAACTTTAAAAATAATTATTCGTTTAATGACGAGAAAAATCGTGTTAGAAGGCTGTGAAGCAAACGGCCTTTCATTGCGTGTCGAAAAATTTTCCGAAGTCAACCTATGTAATAGTCAAGTAGTAAAAAATCTATATATTAAGTAAAAATTAAATTCTTTAAAATTGTGACATAAAAAAGTGATAATTGTCAACAAAAAGTAGACTTACAGTCTTATAAACTCGAATTAGCATCAGCTAAATTCTCAAATTAACGCGATCGAAAGGCTCCTATGCTGCAGTTCCAAAAAGCAACTGAACGAGCAAGGACTCAGAAATTTGTCAGTAAAGGTTGGAATCGTGGTGATAAATAAAGCTAGAGAAAGTAAGTTATCAATTTAATAATTATCCCTGGTGTAAAAATTTGACTGAAAATATAATGAAATTCTACTATCAACTGTCCCTTTTCATTATTATTCCATAGATATCATTATGAAAATTTCAGTTTTTAGTTAATTACAGTTAAATTCAATAACTTTCATGATATCTAATATTTTAACAAATTTGTCATTATTTTTCAACAACATAATTTAATTTTTCTTATATTTTACAGTATTAAATATATTGTTTTATCTATATATATTAAAATATATATAGATTACACTTGATATTATATAATTACTTCGGTTTTTTCGAGGTAAAGATACTACTGCTTAGGTTTTTTCAAGATTTATCGAGATATAAAGATTACGTCTACCACTTGTTACTTCGGTTTTTTGAGGTAAATATACTACTGCTTATAGGTTTTTTCGAGATTTTTTGAAATGCAAAGATTACGTCTACCATTTGTTACTTATATTTTTTTGAGGTATAATATTACCACTGTTTTTTTTTCGAGGTAACAACACATATACACTACTACGCGTGTACTTGGCGCCTTTCTTTACCTTTTTTTTAAAAAAGGTAATTTTGTACAGATATCATGCCTTTTTTGTAGTATTACGCATTTTATAAACAGTATGTACAGGGTGTTATTTCGATACAAAGATTACGTCTACCACTTGTTACTTCGGTTTTTTTTAGGTACGTTTTACGTTCATTCGAAAACAAATTATGTGTACACATAATAAAAATTGTATGAATTAAAATTATGTGTATACACATAATAAAAATGCGGACTTATTTTTATGTCAGACATAATTTTAATTTGTCCAGTTTTTATTATGTCTAGACATAATTTTATTTCAACTAATTTTTATTATGTCATGACATAATTTTAGTTTTGCCGCTAGGAAATTTTTAAGTCGATTCTTATGAATCAAGCTTGAATTCGATGTCTAGGTATCCCAGGTTGCCGATAACGGGTTACAAATAGTGCGCTCCATAGTTTTCGGTGTCCAGTTGTAATAATACGTTGAATTCGTTGTCTAGGTGTCCCACGTTGCCGATGACGAGATCCACATAGTGCGCTCCGTAGTTTTCGGTGTCTACGTGTATTAATACCTCATATTCAATATCTACGTATCCCACATTCGGATTTAAAGTTATTAATACACCTAGTCACCAAAAACTACGAATCGCACTATGTGGACCTCGTCATCGGCAACCTGGAACACGTATACATCGAACTCGAGGTATTATTACACCTAGACACCAAAAACTACGGAGCGCGTTATCTGGACCTCGTCATCAGCAACCTGGGACACCTAGACATCAATTTCAAGGTATTAATACACGTAGACACCGAAAACTACGGAGCGCACTATGTGGATTCCGTCATCGGCAACCTGGGACACGTGGACATCGAATTCAAGGTATTAATACACGTAGACACCGAAAACTACGGAGCTCACTATCTAGACATCGTCATCGGCAACCTGGGACACCTAGACATTGCATTCAACGTATTATTACACCTGGACACCGAAAACTACGGAGCTCACTATCTAGACATCGTCATCGGCAACCTGGGACACCTAGACATCGCATTCAACGTACGATTACACCTGGACACCGAAAACTATGAAGCGCACTATCTGAATTTCGTCATCGGCAACCTGGGACACGTGGACATCGAATTTAAGGTATTAATACACGTAGACACCGAAAACTACGGTGCGCACTATGTGGACCTCGACATCGGCAACCTTGGACACCTAGACATCGCATTCAACGTACGATTACACCTGGACACCGAAAACTATAAAGCGCACTATCTGAATCCCGTCATCGGCAACCTGCGACACGTGGACATCGAATTTAAGGTATTAATACACTTAGACACCGAAAACTACGGAGCGCACTATGTGACCTCGACATCGGCAACCTGGGACACCTAGACATCGCATTCAACGTACGATTACACCTGGACACCGAAAACTATGAAGCGCACTATCTGAATCCCGTCATCGGCAACCTGGGACTTGTGGACATCGAATTTAAGGTATTAATACACGTAGACACCGAAAACTACGGAGCGCACTATGTGGACCTCGACATCGGCAACCTTGGACACCTAGACATCGCATTCAACGTACGATTACACCTGGACACCGAAAACTATGAAGCGCACTATCTGAATCCCGTCATCGGCAACCTGCGACACGTGGACATCGAATTTAAGGTATTAATACACTTAGACACCGAAAACTACGGAGCGCACTATGTGACCTCGACATCGGCAACCTGGGACACCTAGACATCGCATTCAACGTACGATTACACCTGGACACCGAAAACTATAAAGCGCACTATCTGAATCCCGTCATCGGCAACCTGCGACACGTGGACATCGAATTTAAGGTATTAATACACTTAGACACCGAAAACTACGGAGCGCACTATGTGACCTCGACATCGGCAACCTGGGACACCTAGACATCGCATTCAACGTACGATTACACCTGGACACCGAAAACTATGAAGCGCACTATCTGAATCCCGTCATCGGCAACCTGGGACTTGTGGACATCGAATTTAAGGTATTAATACACGTAGACACCGAAAACTACGGAGCGCACTATGTGGACCTCGACATCGGCAACCTTGGACACCGAGACATCGCATTCAACGTACGATTACACCTGGACACCGAAAACTATGAAGCGCACTATCTGAATCCCGTCATCGGCAACCTGCGACACGTGGACATCGAATTTAAGGTATTAATACACTTAGACACCGAAAACTACGGAGCGCACTATGTGACCTCGACATCGGCAACCTGGGACACCTAGACATCGCATTCAACGTACGATTACACCTGGACACCGAAAACTATGAAGCGCACTATCTGAATTCCGTCATCGGCAACCTGGGACTTGTGGACATCGAAGTTAAGGTATTAATACACGTAGACACCGAAAACTACGGAGCGCACTATGTGGACCTCGACATCGGCAACCTGGGACACCTAGACATCGCATTCAACGTATTATTACACCTGGACACCGAAAACTACGAAGCGCACTATGTGGACCTCGTCATCGGCAACCTGGGACACGTGGACATCGAATTTAAGGTATTAGTACACGTAGACACCGAAAACTACGGAGCGCACTATGTGGACCTCGACATCGGCAACCTGGGACACCTAGACATCACATTCAACGTACGATTACACCTGGACACCGAAAACTATGAAGCGCACTATCTGAATTCCGTCATCGGCAACCTGGGACACGTGGACATCGAATTCAAGGTATTAATACACGTAGACACCGAAAACTACGGAGCGCACTATGTGGACCTCGACATCGGCAACCTGGGACACCTAGACATCGCATTCAACGTATTATTACACCTGGACACCGAAAACTACGAAGCGCATTATGTGGACCTCGTCATCGGCAACCTGGGACACGTGGACATCGAATTTAAGGTATTAGTACACGTAGACACCGAAAACTACGGAGCGCACTATGTGGACCTCGACATCGGCAACCTGGGACACCTAGACATCGCATTCAACGTACGATTACACCTGGACACCGAAAACTATGAAGCGCACTATCTGAATCCCGTCATCGGCAACCTGGGACACGTGGACATCGAATTCAAGGTATTAATACACGTAGACCCCGAAAACTACGGAGCGCACTATGTGGACCTCGTCATCGGCAACCTGGAATACGTAGACATCGAATTCAACGTATTATTACACCTGGACACCGAAAACTATGAAGCGCACTATCTGTACTTCGTCATCGGCAACCTGGGATACCTAAACATCGAATTCAAGCTTGATTCATAAGAATCAATATATATTATATAAATACTTAATTTAGCTAAATAGAAATCTTCCTTCTGACCGATAAGTCTATCGACCTTTTAATAATTTACCTACTAGATCGTTCGAAATACGCGTGCGATATCGAAACTGGCGATACCTGCGCCGCCAGTGTCGAAAAAGTGAAAGGGACATTTTCTCTGATCACGTGATCACACAGATCGGCGTTAAGAGGAGGAGGAGGAGGAATAGGAGGAGGAGGAGGAGGAGTATCTTAATAAAAAATTTTCACATTTGGACTTTGCGTCGCAATATCTCCGCTCGTAGGGCACGTAGCGGAAAATTATACAGGAGATACCCCCCTTATTTTGACCCCAACTATCGATTAAGCCTACTTAGAACTTGATCCGTTCACTCGTTATCGAGATCTCAACATCTCGGGTACTCGCAACCCGTCGCGTCGCGTAAAAGAGTCACGGTGCGGTCTCGCTCCGCGTGTACTTGGCGCGAGACACTACCGTGTCTCTTGATAAATAACCATATGAATCTCCAATTGTACTTTTTCAGTACGGTTTTCCATCTGGATAACCATAGGAAATCCATACAAAACCATCCGAAATCCATAGGAATCCACATATATTTTTATTTAGTTATCCATGTAGATAACCATCTGGATTTCCATCTGGATGTTTTCAACGGGGCACCTACAGTATCTTACCTGAAAAGTGGTACGGAAATAGGTACAACGCTCGACGTACACATTCGTCACTTTGTATTTCGCAAACGGTTCATCGTACGTGAAAAATGAATAAAACCATTTTTGTAGAGAATTTCATGATCTTTCTTTTTTGTAACCACCTTAATTGACTTCCGAGCCATACAAAACGAGATTTTCGCAAAAAACTGATTTTCGTGACCTTTGACCTTGAATAACTTTTAGCGGACACGATATCGTTCTCGATTTTTAATACGTTATTTAAAACAATAAAATAAAACAATTAAAAAAAATAGCGGTTACTAATTTTTTTGAACAAAAAACCTAAAATGACAAGACTATATCGTCTCTCTCTCGCGCGCGCGCGCGCGCGTGTCTCGCCGAGTGCCGAGTCTCGAGTCGGCAAATCGACGATGCGCTATGTTACATTTGTTTATATTTACGAGTTATAATTGTTATATTTATAAATATTGCAATTATATTTACAAAAAAATTGCAAATAAATAAATAAATTTTATTAAACATAAAATTGCGTATGATCATGTACTTCGTACTTCCGTAGTTTCCGTACCGTTAAATATAAACATAAAATTAATTAATTAAATAAATATTTATAAACATAAAAACTAAAATTCGTATAAATGTAATGTATGGAAATTCCCGTTCCGGCCAATATCCTTTTTCATATATAAAAAAGTCATATTAAAAACATTAACTTTGACATAATATTTAAATTTAATATTTAGATGCATAATAATAGAAAAATATTAACTATCAAAAAAAAAGGTAGTTTATAGTGTTCTTTTTACTCTTATTAAATTTGCCAAATCGCGAGCACTAAAAGAGGGATATTAGATTAAAATAAAAACAATTTATTATACAAATAATGCACACGGTTAATGTTTCGACTATATTTAGTTTCTTTCGGAACGGATTATTACGAAAAAAGAAGATAAATATCAAGAAACATGATAATTAATAATCAATAGGAACAATGATAATGATAGGAACAATAATAATAATTAATGTTCATTTTTAACATACTAAAACATTAAACATTAGTCTAGACTAAAACATTAAACAATCACCTAACAATATAAACAAAATAAACAAATAATCTAATTGAATCACAAATATAAAAACGCCGAAATAATCGAATGAAACCATGGCAAGATAAATTTATATTTATATTGAGAAGTGGTAAAATTTCTTCCGTCAGGAAGAGAATGTAAAAAATTATTAATGGGGGTATTCTGATTTAAAAGATTTTTAAAATACAATATATTTTGCAGGATTTTTTTATAGGGAAACGAAGAAAGTGAATAACGTTAAACTTTGCATGTTCATTTCACCATATTTTAAAATTTTATTTTTATTTTTTAAGTAACAAAAATGCTTTTCCTTTCTATTATATTATAGGTATTCTGGTCACTAGAAGGCATAAATGACAAATGGTGTAAATAATTCTAGCTGTTCTATAGGTATCTGAAACGCAAAAAGCTAAAATTTTCTTATTCAGAAGAAGTATATTATGTGGCTATCGTCTGAACTAAAACTAAACTAATATTTCCATTCTAGGCAGCTTTTTTATCAAAAATATTATTAATCAATATTAAATAAACAATTTACGGTCTGAGCTTGGATTTTATAGTAGCCTAATAATATTTTTTATATACTATATTTACATATTTTTTTCTAACTTAATAAACTACCCGTTGACTAAATTTGTCAGACTTATAACACAGCTCCTATTGGAGTAGTAAAATCACCTCACTCCCCTTTAATTAAATCGATTTAAATAATAGTAAAGAATTTACTACTCCAACAGGAGCTGTGTTGTAAGTCTGACAGGTTATGTCGGAGCGCAGTTTATTAAGATTGGAAAAAATATACGTGTAGTACACAAAAAATATTATTAGGCTATTAAGATCCAAGCTCGGACCGTAAACGGCTTATTTAATATTTTTGATACCTAATAGAACAGCCAGAATCATTTACTCCGTCTGTCATTTACACCTTCTAGTGATCAGGACATAACATAGAAAAAATAGCATTTTTCTTACTTAAAAAATAAAAATAAATTCATAAAATAAGTTTAAATAAGAACATGCAAAGTTTAACAATATTCGCTTTTTTTGTTCCGCTATAAAAAATTCCTATGTATGAAAAATACTTATTTTTAAGGCCTTTCAAACCAGAATACGCCCTTAATTTATAGTTTGTTATTAATATATTGTTATTAATTATATACATATAAGTATTAGAAAGCATATGGTATAAAATAATTTCAATATTCAAATTACTGTAGAAAAAAAATCAATTATTTACATTTTTTTCTGTGTACGTGTGTATGCGTGATGTTATTGACAATAGTTTTTTTGCACATTTACATTTCTTTTACAGTTTTTTTACACGCTTAATTTTCACAAGTGTTATGTCAAATACAGACAAGATGTTTGTTTATCTGTTATAAGCGTTATTTCGAATGCAAGATTTTAATAATCAAACGTTTTTAATATTCAAACATTTTCAAACTGCAAACGAGGGACAAGCAATATCATCTACACAGCATGTAGCCTTAAAATACTATGATTTTTTCTAGCAGCACTAACGTATAATTTGTCCGCCGACATTACGAATTTCTTCTGCAGCAACACATAAAATGTTTAACAGTTTCCTCGAATGGTTGTAACAACGTCTGTATGTCCTTGCATTATTAATTCGTTAAGGTAGTTCACATTCTCATTCTAAAATAATAATCCTATTAAAAAATGTTTATTCTTCTTTAAAGAAAATGCTGTCTCAAATGTTATTCTTTCAAAAAATTTTGACAGACTTGGAAGAAAGAGTTTATATATATATAGAGACAGAAACTTATCTTAACTCTCTCTCTCTCTTTTAAAATATATTTTAAATTTTTTTAATGCATTTAATGCGCGTGTGAGTATGAAAATGCAATTTGTTTTCCTAAATGTGATAAATATTATTTTTTAAAAGCTTATTAATGACAAGAATAATCAACGGCAAGACGTTTGTGTGTGATAAAAAATTTACAACATAAAAATACACAAATATATTTAATTAAATGTAAAATATGTGTGTTTAATTAATAATATTCACGATGTTTAGAAATACAAATTGGATTTTCATATTCACACGCGTGTGGCCGGGGCGTATTAAAAAAAGAGGTGTGGCCTCGGAAGGTTAATGATGCAAGAGCATGCAGACGTTGTTATAATCGTTCATGAAAACTGTTTAATATTTTATGTGATTGTTGCAGAAGATATTCGTAATGTCGGCGAATAAATTATACGCTAGTGCTTCTAGAGAAAATCGTAGTATTTTAAGACTACATGCTGTGGATGATATTGCTGGTCACTCGTTTGCAGATTGAAAATGTTAAACGTTTGATTATCAAAATCTTGCATTTGAAGTCACGCTTATAACAGATAAATAAAAATCTTGTCTGTATTTGACATCACATTTATGAAAGTTAAGCGTGTAAAAAATCTGCAAAAGAAATGTAAACGTGCAAAAAAACTTGTCAATAATATCACACACACACGCACACATAGTAGAAAATGTAAATAATTGATTTCTTTATTATTACAATAATTTAAATATTGAAATTATTTTGTACCATATGCTTCCTCACACTTATATGTATGTAATTAATAACAATATGTTAATGACAAATAATAAATTACAAGGGCATATTCTGGTTTGAAAGATCTTAAGGACGTTCTCCGGAAAATCGATTTTCTCTAGATTTTTTTTAAAACTGTGAATATAGATTAATTTAGGTGTGCTTTATGCGTGGTATTTCAATACCTCTTACGGTATTAAAAATCGAGATATTGAGCTTCAAAGTTTTAACTTTTAACATGAAATTCCTATTCCGAGCTATTCAGCAAACGAAAAAAGATTGAAAAGAATTAAAACAGGATTGCCAGGAATTCCATTTTGTCAAAAAAAGGGATTGAAATAGTTTCAATATAGAATAGACGGAATTCAATGGAATTCAATACGGAAATTTTTAATTCCTAGCAATTCCTAGTTTGGCATTCAATGGTATTCATTTCTTTAACGGAATTAATGGTATTCAATGGAATTCAAGACGAAACTTTCCAATCCCTATTCATTTTTGTTACGTTTTTGTGTCGGAATTAGATGGGATTCAAAAAAGACAAATTCTTTCCAAAATAAGGAATTCCATGATATGGAACTATTTTAATCTCTTTTTTGGACAAAATGGAATTCGGAAAGTCCTTAATTGAATTCCTGGCAATCCCGTTTTAATTCTTTTCAATCTTTTTTCTGCTGGGTTGTGAAACAAACATATTATAATAAATTGTGAAAAAAGTTTTCTCTAAATGTTTTTGAAAAAATAGTATATGATCCATAAAAATAGAAATAATATGCGATAAGTGTCAATATACCCTTGCGGTACGCGTTTTCGAGAAATACTTGTGTAAAGTACGCAATTTGATGATATTTTCGCTCGGTTCAGGAATGACAGAAGAGGAGAGGCGTCAGTTGTTACTTGGCAACGCTGCATGAGTTCTCACGCGTGAAGTTAACTTTTTATTTTTTAGTCGTTATATGTAATATTTTGTATATAAATAATAAAGGGTCAAAGCACATAACATGATATACGACGTGACTCTCTCGACGACGATTCTCGACCTGACAGATCAGGATACGCCAAAGCTTGTGCGTTGCTTACGTCCACGACTACGACTGTCATATGTGCTTTGGCCCTAACTTTAGTAAAATAAATTTTTCTTTTTAAGCATGAATACAAGTTGAGCACGACTGGAGCCGGAAAAGGTCTTTAAAAATAAGTATTTTTCAGGAATTTTTAATTAGGTGAACAAAGAAAGCGAATAACGTTAAACTTTGCATGTTCTTTTAATTTTATTTTAAGAATATATTTTTATTTTTTAAGAAAAATATTCTTCTTATCTATGTTATATCTTGATCATTAAAAGACGTAAATGAGAGATGAAGTAAATGATTCTAACTGTTCTAAATAGCAGAAATGTAAAAACCAAAACTTTCTTATTCAAAATAAGTGATGCGGCTATCGTCTGAACTACAATAAACATTGTTTATTAGTTTTTTCTTTTAATAAAATACTAATAAAATTTCGAAAAAAGTTATAATATTTTTAAGAAAAAAGCCGCTTTTACACACACAGAATAGAAATATTGATTTAATTGTAGTTCAAACAATAACCACACTTCTGCAGAATAAGAAAATTTTAGCTCTTTGTGTTTCAGATACCTAGAACAGCTAGAATTATTTACACCGTCTGTCATTTATAGTGACCAGGATATAACAGAAAAGAAGAACATTTTTGTTACTTAAATAAAAATAAAATTTTAAAATAAGGTGAAGAGAACATGCAAAGCTTAACGTTATTCACTTTTTTTGTTTCCCTATAAAAAATTACTGAAAAATATCTATTTTAAAGATATTTTAAATCAGACTACTCCCGTTAATAATTGTTTACATTCTCTTCCTGACGGAAGAGATTTTATCACCTCTCAATATAAATATAAAAATTTATCTTGTCATGGTTTCATTCGATTACTCCGGCGTTTTTATATTTGTGATTCAATTAGATTATTGTTTATTTTGTTTATATTATTAGGAAATTATTTAATGTTTTAGTATGTTAACTTAAACATTATCATGTTTTAATATTTATCTTCTTCTTTTATATTCATAGTAATCCGTTCCGAAGAAGACTAATTATAATAAGTACAGTCGAAATGTTACCCACGTGTATTGTTTATTTAATAAAGTGTTTTTATTTTTATCTAATATTCTTTTGTTGTTGTTTATAATTTAGCCGTAATTTGGCCAATTAAACATGCATAGGTAAAATAAATTTAATAAGAGTAAAAGAACATTATAAACTACAATTATTTTTCACAGTTAATAATATAATTATTGGTATGCATTTAAATATTACATGTAAATATTATTATGCTAAAGTAAAGGTTTTTAATGTAAGACTTTTTTAGATAGAAAAGCATATGTATAGAACCGTGATTTTTATACATTACATTTGCGAATTTTAATTTTTAAGTTTATAAATATTTATTTAATTAATTATATTTGCAATCTTTATATATTTATAAATTTCTAATCTATATCTATAAAGGAAGATGTCCTGACTGACTGACTGACTGACTGACTCATCAACGCCCAGCCCAAACCCCTGAACCGAATTTTTGTCAAAAGTATATGAAATAGGGGTAGAATTTTCCGGGGAGTGCCACTATGTGTATAGTTTTTCGTTACCAATTTTCTGGAAACCGGTTTTTCTAATTCTTTCAAATTTTCGGGAAATAATTCACCGAATCTCAAAGAATTATAGATCAAACAGGGGTAGAAATTTCCGGGGAGTGCTATAAAGTGTATAATTTTTCGTTACCGATTTTTTTGGAAGCCGGTATCGAAATTTTTTCAATTTTTCGGGAATTTATTGACCAAATCTTAAAGAATTGTATATGAAGTAGGGGTAGAATTTTCTGGGGAGCGCCATGATGTGTACAGTTTTTGTTGCCGATTTTTTCGAAAACCGGTTTTTTTAATTTTTCAAATTTTTCGGGAAATAATTAATTGAATCTCAAAAAATTGTACATGAAGAAGGAGTAGTATTTCCCGGGGAGTGTTATAAAGTGTACTATTTTTTGTTACTGATCTTTTTGGAAACCGGTTCTGTATGATCGAATCTCAAAGAATTGTACATAAAGTAAGGTTTGAATTTTCCGGGGAGTGCTATAAAGTATATAATTTTTTGTTACCGATCTTTTTGAAAACCGGTATTAGAAGTTTGACGAATTATTTTCTCTCTCTCTCTCTCTCTCTCTCTCTCTCTCTCTCTCTCTCTCTCTCTCTCTCTCTCTCTCTCTCTCTCTCTCTCTCTCTCTCTCTCTCTCTCCCTCTCCCTCTTTCCCTCTCTCTCTCTAAGAGACCAGACTAGAGTCAAGCTCAACAGGGTCTTCTTTTTCCGCTAATATTTCCAAGCCCGTTCCCTTGGCAGTGGTTTCGCTAGATAGTAGATAGGGACAGTGGGAATCTCGTTAATCCATTCATGCGCGTCACTAATTAGATGACGAGGCATTTGGCTATTTACATCACGCCCTCTGGCGCGTCTTACCGCTTCGAGTCAGTGCGGTTCCTGTTAACAACGGGTCCCGGCTGAGCGATCCTGCAGGTTAACTATTGGATCGCTCATCTGCGCAACGGGTTACCCAAACAACGAGGATATATGAGATCTAGCATACGATTATTGGAGCAAGGCCCACTGAAAAAGCCCATATTTCCACTTATCCAGCTAACCAGCCCCTGAGAGTCCAACACCTATTCGGCAGGGCACCGGAAATCCGGTGGGGCAACCCTGCCACCCTCAGTACTCGTGTCGAGCCTCAGCTCACGTGTGACGAGTCGCCGCCGTGAGTGTCACCACTCACTACCATGTGTCGCACCAGCTAATCGTTTGATAGGTAATCGGTACATGGTGGCCCAAGATACCTATTCGTTGCCCTGACGGGAATGTACCCGCTGGCACTGATCACATTGATCAGCCGAGAACCCACACGCAAAAAAGTCGCCATATGCATAGTCAATGCCGAGCCCCGCGGCGAGACACTACCGCCTTTCCTTTCGAACCGGTGTGCGCCGGCATACTCGCTCTCGGTGTTGAGCTCCACTGGGAAAGTACGTAGCCGCTTTTACCGGTCGTACACGCGTGTACCGGGATATGTATACGCTGTGTTCACAAGGCATCGTCTGCGCATGTCTCTAGACACTGCTCTCGGAAGGGAACGTCCACTTCGATTCGCCGTGCTCGTTCAGCGCCGAGAGACAAAGGTCGTGTTATGATCGCAGATGCTTTACTAACTTTAAAAAAAGTTAAACTAACCTTAAAACTAACCTTAAAACTCGCTAACCTTAAAACATGCCTTGAAGCGAATAAATACATATTTTATGAAACTTACCGTGAAAGAAGTATATCAATTCTGGCACTTTCCATTCAATCAGGATGCTCTTTACAAAATCATCCATTGTTTATATGTGTGAAGTGGCAGGAATAAAAAAAACTTGTCCTTTTGCACAAAATCTCTATGTTATATACACATCAAAAAAGTAAAAAACCTGTATACAAAGCTTGGAATAACTTCCTCAAATAGCACGACGAAATGAAGTGGATGGTTCCCTTCCGAGAGCAGTGTCCAGAGACACGCGCAAACGATGCCTTGTGAGCACAGCGCATACATATCCCGGTACACACGTGTGTGACCGTAAAGGCGGCTATGTACTTTCTAGTGACGCTCAACGCCTAGCAGGCGTGCCACTCCCTGGAGTTCTAAAGGAAGAGGGCGCCGCCTTGCGCCGTGTACGCTCGGCACCGACTGTGCATATGGCGACTTTTTTGCGTGCAGGGTATGCACTCGTATCGCCTGAACCCCGTTCGCTACCCGGCGGGCCGGGTACCCGGCGAGCACCAACTTGGAGGTGGGGCAGACTTGAGGCTGTAAGATCTTACGCCTTCTTGCGAGCGAGCAACCGTAACCCCACAGGGCCGGGGGCCACAGTCAATCGTTAAAAAGGGCTCCCCGCGGTAACGGCATAGTTTTTCCCGACCCCAAGAGAGTCATAGTTACTTCCGCCGTTTACCCGCGCTTGCTTGAATTTCTTCACGTTGACATTCAGAGCACTGGGCAGAAATCACATTGCGTCGAGAGAGAGGGAGGGGGGAGAGTAGAGAGGGGGAAAAAGGGAGGGAAAGAGAGAGAGGGAGAGAGAGAGGGAAAAGGAGAGGGAGAGGGTGGAAAAGGGAGAGGAAGAGGGAGAAAGAGAGGGAAAAGGAGAGGAAGAGGGAGAGGGAGAGAGAGAGGGAGAGAGAGAGACTATTTTTGTGTCTTATTACACATGTTCTCCGGGGCGAAGCCCGGGTAACCAGCTAGTATATATATAGGGTAGACGTACCATTTGTGGCCACTGTACCTTCTGTGGCCACTCTCTCTTTTAATGCTAAATATTAAGATTGGCCGAGTTCGAAACACCCTGCAAAGGTGTCGAAATAGAAGAATAATTCTATTGGCAACACTTCCTTTCCTTTCGCGACTCATTTCATAGCAACGCGGAAAGCTACACAACAAAATATATCGCACCTCCAAGATTCTGGCTAAACCTTACAGAACTTACAGAAAAGGTTAAGAAGACGGCTGGTAAGTAACTCTTCGTTATTCATTTATCTCAGCTTATCCTGCACACAATCATGTTTATATTATAATAGGTATATTTTGTTTTCTCGATTACAATATAAAATCATTAAAAAATAATCTAAAATATGCTGTAAATACGGTATAGCCGAAAATAGAACATCGAAAGTATCATTGTATTATTTGTGGCCACCCCATGGCCACATATGGCGCCCGCAATTTCCATTTTTGGCCAGTCAGTTCCAAACGTTGGTTTTTCATGGAATTTTATAGTAATAGCTTGATTATTATAACTATATAAGAAAATAACTACATAGGATTTTTTAAATCATAATTTTCGAACGACCAAATCGAAAAAATCAAACAGGACCAACAAACATACACCTTCGGTGTTAACTTCCGATAAATGGATCGAATTGATGCAGGCCAAAGAGGAAGCAAAACGCGACGAGGAAGAGAGAAAACGTATTAGAAGAGAGGAAAGACTAGTGAGATTGGAACTAAACAAGAAGATTAAAGCCGAGAAATTAGAGAAAAGGCAACAAAAAAAAGCAGAATCTGCAGAAACAAAAACTGCTAAAAGGAGAAAATAGGTAGTGCAGCTATAATCGACGTTACATGGTTTTGTTTTTCAGAATATATTCTAAGATTTATTATTGATAGTTATATATTTTCTACTGGAATATATTATTTGTTGCATAAAATGCTTTTGTCGTTCGAATAAACCATTATTTAAATAAAATTGCGTGGGTTACCTGTTTTATAAATTTTCTGTCAATATTTTTTGTCCAAAGTGGCCACAAATAGTACAATGACTGGCCAAAAATAGTGCATTTGTGGCCACTTTTGGTGAAATAGGGGGTTCACTGATTATATACCATTTTCGCGATTAATTATGCGTAAAAAAAACTTTTATTCATAATAATTCGATTCCTTATACCCTCCGGATGACGTCGATCAACTTTCTAGGTGCTCATATATATTTATTTTAAACTTATATCTTCAAATTAATAGTAGGCTATCGCTTAAAGTGGCCACAAATGGTACGTCTACCCTACATACTATATATATTTATTTATAAATATAAAAATTAAAATTTGTAAATATAAACGCAAATGTAACGTATAGCGCATCGTCAATTTGCCAACTCGAGACTCGGCACTCGGCGACACTCGGCGAGACACGAGACACGAGATAGGCCAGTCAATAAAGACAATCAATTCACTTTAATTACAAAAGTTTTCAAATTTTGATGGCATATTGCGTGAGTTGAAATAACAATAAATCTCATTTTGCAACCATCTCCGAGGTCCGGAACATGCTAAACATTGCAAAAAACGTTAATTTATTGCTATAACTTTGCGAAAAAAATTGCAAAAGTCCTGCAAACTTAAAGCAATGTCTATTGTAATATTTTCCGCAATGTATTAGATTTGTAACCTATTTCGAGGCGCGCAACATTGCAATTTTCTATAAAACAACGTATTTAGTCATTAATAAGTTGTAATAATTTGCGTAACTACCCATACAGCACAAAATGTTTTCAAAAAATATTTCTAAATATTTCTATAAAAATATTGCGAGAAACATTTTAAAATGATTTTAGGAATATTTCAAAATGGTTTAAAAACCTTTTGTGGTAACATTTTTAAGAATATTTTAAGAATTTTTTAAAAATATTTTTAAAAACGTTCTTTTTTATCACCCAGACAAAATTTTCTAAAATATTTGAAATGTATTTTTGAAATATTATGAAATATTCTTAATTAAAGATGTATGTCGCTTTATGTCAAAATAAAGAGATAAAGCTGAAATTTACAGAGATTGTGCACTTATATATCCCAAAAACCTGTGTTAAATTTGCGATCGATTGTCCGACCCGTTTCTGAGATATTGACTTTAAAAGTTACAGAAATTATATATATATAGATATACTTCCCATGTGTAAATATTAAGGTCATATTTCGTCCACGACGTCATATGTCCTTTATATGACGTGTATTTGGCATCCTATTGTGGACGAAAGTATGCCGTCATGAAAAGGACATGAATTAGACGTTATTTTAAGACCTTTGGTGCACGACAATTTTATTTTCATTTTTTAAGTTTTTCTTAATTATTAAAACAGATCCATACAGCATAGAAGCTTGCAAGACGTTGCAGGAACGTTACAAGTTGCAATGTAATGTTGTAAAGACAATTGCAACATTTCGTTGAAATATTAGAACAACATATTGCAGAATTATTATAAGAATAATTGAAAATATAGTACTATAACTCCCGTGAACATATATGCACACACATACATAAAAAATAGATTTTTTTAGATTTATGTTTCTTTAAATTTGATTCCTAATTATTTTTGAACTTTGATTCAATTTATTAAATTCTTTATTTTGTCAGGTAGCGTCTTTAGGCGTTATCATGCATGTTGTTAACGTTATTATATTAATATTATATTATGTTAAATATACGAATTTCATATTAATAATTATATTATTGTACATTAATTTTAATTGCGTTATTATTTTTAATATTTACCGGTTATTATCATTACACGATTTTTGAACACTATAAAGATATGTTATGTAGTAGTATGAACAAGAAGGAAGCGTCAGAATCAAAGGATCATCACTAGTCCGTCCGATCATCGATGTCAAGCGACGTTAGGTGCGGTACTGACTCGGATGGGTGACCGCGCGGCGTATGCACACACAACATATTGATAATAAATGTATTTTTTTTTTCTAAAATTCTTAATTTACAAAAGCATAACGGCATATACCTTTAAATGACTCATATTTATGTCAATTTTAAAGCATTTTTAAAATTATTATGAACATATTTTATTTTTTTAAACAATATTTTTAAAAGATTTTACAAATATTATTGAATATATTAATTTGCAATTTTTTAAAAATATTTTTGAAAATATTTTTTTGACATGATCTGACGGACATAGAAACATTCTAAAAATATTTTTGTAAATTATTTTATAATATTTTAATCTTCCTAAAAAATGTTTTAAAAATATTTAAAAAACATTTTGTGCTGTATGGGTAGTAGAGGGTTGCAAATTTATATTTGGATAAGGGAAGCCATTTGAAGCATTCCGTAAAATTTGCAAAACTTCTGCAATTTTTTCACGCTTGTAAAAAGTGCAAAATAATAATTGTTGCTAATTTTTCACTGTTGCGGACTTTGTCCGAGATTACAAACTTAACAGCTTGTGACGAAAAATAATCTCAACGTTTGCAACCAATTTGCAAAATTTTTGCAATTTTTTTGACAAAATTACGACCAAATAAACAATTGTTCCATCATTGATTAAAAAATATATATTGCGTGCAACATAGAAGGTTGCAAATTAGCACAACTATTCGGGGCAATTGCAAAAGTTATTCTATCGATTTGCAGCACTTTTGCAATTTTTTTCGCAAAGTTATAATAAATTAACATTTTTTTGCAATATTTAACATGTTCCGGACCTCGGAGATGGTTGCAAAATGAGATTTATTGTTATTTTAACTCACCCAATATTCCATCAAAATTTGAAAACTTTTGTAATTAAAGTTAAATTTTCGAATTTTAGTGTCTTTATTGACTGGCCTAACAATAAGACGCGAAACCCGAAATGCGTGGCATCGTGGTATAGCCGGCGCGTGCTAACGGCAACGCCGCGCCGGCAACGTCACAGCTCAAGAGAGAAGAAGACAGCAATTGCAAAAGCAGATCGTATGTCGAAGCTTGCCGAGTGCCGAGCGTACACGGCACAGAACATATACTAAGAGAAGCGCAAGCTCTTTGTTAGCCGGTGGAAACACGCGATCGACACGCTCCAAGTGGCTTGGCCCTGGTACTACGTTATAGATTCTATATTCGACTCTATATCCATAGGCCGTGATCCGATATATGTACACTGCCAATTACTGAAAATCTATAATTTACGTTGTATGTAAATTATAGATTTTCAATACTGGTATAGTGTATATCGGAACACGGCCTATATGAGTCGAAAATAATGTAGAAGTGTCATTATGATAAATAAATAAGGGAATGCGCAAAAGAAGAACGAATTAGTTAATGTATACCATGAAATACTGAATACATTTTTATTTCACATAATTCCAAACAGCAATGAATACACATGTTATTTTTACATAAAAAGGGTTGTTACAATGTATAAAATGTATAATTGTGAACAATTAATAAATTTGTATAATTATTGACTTTAAAAAAATAAAATGATTATTTGTTCAAAGTGAATAATTGAGAAAAAACATATTCGAGAAACCTTAAAAATTAAATGCTATGACCAGAAACCGAAAATAAAAATAACAAATAAACTATAAATAAGATTAAACGTTATCTCATGTTTTCTCGAAATGCAGAAAGTCAGTCGCATTAATATATACTTAAGAGCTATTCAACAATGAGTAATAAACTCCAAAATAATAAATAATGCATAACAAAATACATAACTCTGTAATAAATTTGAAAAAAAAAACCATAGAACTAAATAGTTCAAAAACCTAATGCATGAAAAATAAACTAAAATGTAAATGAATGAAACAAAAAGTAAAACTAAATCACAGCGATTTAAATTGCTTGGTTTTTTCGTAATGACCTGAAGTTAGTTGTACCGGTTTTTTCTTATCTTTAACATACTTATGTATTAAAAACGGTAAACTATTTTCGATAATTATTTTATCACATCGATGGTCGCTACAAAAATTACTGCTGTAGTTATTAAAAAATATTGTTTTAAAAACTGATTCTAAGTTGGACTTATGTCCATTTTCATCGCAAAACTGAAATAATGCGTTGTGTACGTTATGTATTAACGTGATCATTTGATTACTTGGATACGTTAATAAATCTTTCGTCGAGTATTCCTTAAAAACCGTGTACAGATGATGTTGTTCTTGTTGTGTACAAAACAAATCAATTTGACAATTTGAACAATTTTTATCAGGAAGTTTTAGCCTTTTTAGAAGATAACCCGACACGTAAGAAAGCGCTTGAGAGGCATCAGTGGTCAATTCTTCAAAATCAACCCATTGAAGAGTACAGTCGCTATTGTTCTCTAATGGTTCATCTTCGCTGTCGTGAACGCTATCACAAGTATTACTTAAAAACTGTTGAAAGTTGTTCAAATTTTCACAATTATCGTTTTCGCAATTCGCAGATTTTGAGACTGGTGCGACAAGATTATTTAATACTACAGTTTTTAAGGCATGGCTACAAATTGATGACGAGTGGGATTAGAATTTGCAATTCCATGCTGACGAATTTGGCAAAACAGATTTTCCAGTGGATCTTGATTCAGATTCCTCATATTTAAAAATTTGAAACCGAGACCTTTCAGTTGATGCCACAAATACATGACAGATCTGATTGTTATCATCCAACCTTTTACAAAGCGATATTGTTTTGTGACATCTTTTCCCGTAGCTAAATCAAATAACTTCCACTTAGTCATTTCAGATAATAATCTGCTATATAACTGAAAGTGAGGCGAGCCGTCTTGCAAACAACATCTGTACTCCTTGCCATCATCTGGGTTTATTGTTGAACCATTTAAGGAATCGAAGAGATCGTCTACAAGTTTTGCAAACTCTGCCGTTTGTATCGATTCAACTGGAAACAATCCGCTTTCGTTGGAAGTGCTAAAAGAATAAATAGCTGCAGCAACAGTATGGCTCAACTGACGCGCTGCAGTTTTTACCCTCATTTTAACAAAAGAGTCTTTAAAATTGAAATCATGTTTCTTTAATTTATAAAGCATTTTAAAGGGAGAATTTTGATCAACATCAAAAGCATTTCTAATGTACTTAAATTTAGCTACTTTGTTTTCTGCAAATCTAATTGTACAACGGAGCAAAGCGTTTCGAGTGCATTTTAATAAATGAGGAACATCATAAATAATTACTATGATTTCAGAATTGACGACAAACGTGTGAGGAGTAGAAACTGTTGTATTATCTGCACATAATTCAGATAATGCTTTTCTTTGAGTTGAACCCTGGTCGCAAACAATAGCCTTTACTATCAGTCCAATTTCTTGCAATTGAACAATAACATTTTTTATGATACATTTTAGATTACTACTCGATATCGTATTAGTAGTGAAGTAGTAAGCTATTACTTGCTTCCATGATTTCCTCAGACCACGTATCATTAAAACAAGAGCATGGTTTGCTGCCTTAGAAGTTCGACCCAACTCACCTAAGTCTTCAAAACCCGAAATTTGTTGTTTATGTGCTTCGTAGTGAAAACCGTGACTTAACGACATTTCGTCAAAAACTAATGTGCAATATCGGTCCAATTTGTGCATTTTGTTGCTTTTAATTTTTAACTGTTCCAAAAGTAGTTTATTTACACCGGTTTCGAAAGGAATCTTTGCTAACATATATTTCAGAGTGCGCGATGATGGTAGCTGGAAGTAGGCGAGCAGATATTTGTAAACACGAGGGCTACGTTTATAAATAGATAATGGCAAAAGCCTTATTTTCTTCTGTCCACCGTCTTCCAGAAGGAGGACGATCGACATTACGTAGTTGCGACTGAATAAAATGTTTGGTAACTTCATTTAGTTTTGCTTCTATGCAGTCAAATACATTATTATTTGACATACTTTTCAATTTTTTCAAAGCATTCCTTTCGTCACACAATTTCTTCTTAATTTTGCACAGTTGTGACGTAGTTTTCCGATGAATCGAGTACATGATACTTTTTCGTGGTGACATCGTCTTTGAAGTAACTCCTGCTTGCGTTAAAAATCCGTCAGATTTCCTTTTTTTTTGTAAGGTTTGTAAAAGCACTATGCGATAGCAACTCAGTTGAAGAAATACATTGTCTAGCTGTACAATCTTCATTGTCACAGATGCAAATAGGACCGTTTTCGTTATTGTCTGCATTATTTATATTTAATTTTAAACTATTTCCAGGTTGACTGTCGTTACCATTATGAACCTGAACCTGAACATTCTGCAACATGCTAATGCCATAAAAATTAGCAGAAGTTTCATCAGAAACAGTATCACTGTTCACGGAAGTATCACACATATTTATGTCAACTTCATTGTTATTCAAACCATTATTTAGACCATTAGTGAAATCATTACTTAAACCATTACTTAAATTGTTTCTTGACTCGATAAAAACGGCAGAGGATGTTTCAGTCTCAAAAGCAGCAGTTTGCACCGTAACTGAATTGTCTGAAATTCTAATGTGTTTCGGTATGACATTCGGGTTCAACAAATGTTTGTTGTTGTAAAAAATTATTTTCACATACAAGATTTTGTGAACTTTTTGTATGTGAAAATGATTTTCGCAAATGTACATATTCCGGCAATTAATATTGATATCAATCCCACAAATCATTTTCCATTTCGTAGAAATTTCGGAATTCTTAGGAAATCTATAAAAGCGTTTATTTACGACTGTATTGGCCTCACCTTTCGACCAATAATAACTGTTGGCACATTCGGGAAATTTGCAAGAAAATTTCTTTCGTGAAGGCATCGTTTACAAAAAGTTTATCAATTGATATTAACCCAAAACGAAACGTGCAAAGCAAGTAAATAAAATCAAAAGAAATTGATTAAAAATAAAATCACATACATGTAATGTATGACATGTAGTAATACATTGTGTATAATAAAGCCAGCGCGGACTCTATCAAAAGAGAACAGTCCCAGCACCCACTGGCTTTGCAAACAACACCGGTACGGACTCTGCCACCCGAGGACGACAGTCCCAGCACCCACCGGTGAGCCAGAGCGGACTCTGTTCTCAAACACCGGTACGGACTCTGCCACCCGAGGACGACAGTCCCAGCACCCACCGGCTTTGCAAACAACACCGGTACGGACTCTGCCACCCGAGGACGACAGTCCCAGCACCCACCGGCTTTGCAAACAACACCGGTACGGACTCTGCCACCCGAGGACGACAGTCCCAGCACCCACCGGCGAGCCAGAGCGGACTCTGTTCTCAAATAATGATAGTCCCAGTACCGACCATCATACACAATGTATACAACATGCAATAATAGGAAATATTCTTGCAAATAACGCATATGTGCATGCATAAGCAACCGTCTACGACTATATAGCAACCATCGAGTATATCACATATACTATATCACATACTTTTAAACTAGACTTCACATCTTCTCTTCTTCATTTTTATTGGTGGGCCTCCCGTTAATTCTTCGTTTGGCACATTCCAAACATCTGTATCCACAGATGATTTGTATATGCAAATGTGCATATGGACATCTCTCGTTATCTCTTTTACCTGTATAAATACAAAGATAAAATTGTTAATTATTTTAAAAATTAAAAGCAAATAAGACAGTATGGAATAATATAAAAAGATAGAAATTCTATTTTGAAATATAGCTGGAATAAAAAATCTAGAAAAAATAGACTGGGAAAACATAAAAAATAATGAGGTAGCAAACTTTTCGGAGACATGGATAGAAAAAGAAGAAAGCAACCTGCTGGAACACAACTTACAAAATTTTGAAGTATTTACAGTAAAACCAAAAAGAGAAAAAAAAGGAAGAGCAAAAAGCGGAATGGCTACGGTATACAGGAAGGAACTAAAATCTAACAACATAAAGATAAAAAAGAATAACGGAAGAAGTCACACAGATCAACTTAGATAATAAAGCAGAAAAGATAATAATCTTCAGTGTCTACATGAGAGAAAAAGAAAAGAAAATTATGAAAAAATGTCAGAGATAATAGAGAAAAATAAGGACAAAAGCATTATAATAAGAGGCGATTTCAACGCAAGAACCGCAAACAAGGGAGGAAAAATTGAAGAACAAACGGCTGTCCTTGTGCACGCCGCGATGACGTTCGTCACGTTGACGAAGTAGCCTTCCGCGGCTTTGTTGGCACTGTCTTTAATCGGCACTTCGCAAACGTGCACGCGATTGTAATTTATCTGTATAAATACAACAAAATTAATTATTTTAAAAATTACATAGTAATATACAAATTCAGAGTCAAACTCACGTGAGACTGCCGAGAACAAAGAGTTTAGGCGAGAAACGGCTGTCCTTGTGCACAATGGTCTCGTCACGTTGACGAAATAGCCTTCCGCGGCTTCGTTGGCACTGTCTTTAGTCGACACTTCGCAAACGTGCACGCGATTGTAATTTACCTGTATAAATACAACAAAATTAATTATTTTAAAAATTACATAGTAATATACAAATTCAGAGTCGAACTCACGTGAGACTGCCGAGAACAAAGAGTTTAGGCGAGAAACGGCTGTCCTTGTGCACGATGGCCTCGTCACGTTGACGAGGTAGCCTTCCGCGGCTTCGTTTGACACTGTCTTTAGTCGGCACTTCGCAAACGTGCACGCGATTGTAATTTACCTGTATAAATACAACAAAATTAATTATTTTAAAAATTACATAGTAATATACAAATTCAGAGTCGAACTCACGTGAGACTGCCGAGAACAAAGAGTTTAGGCGAGAAACGGCTGTCCTTGTGCACGATGGTCTCGTCACGTTGACGAGGTAGCCTTCCGCGGCTTCGTTGACACTGTCTTCGGCACTTCGCGTACTTGCTCGCGAGCGAGGACAAAAACCGATCCGCGAGAAACTGAGAAACGGACGATTGCAGATGATCGATCAAAGATGTCGGCCGCCGACATTCTACTCGTGCTCGTGGCTTCGTTCGCTTCGTGCCCGATCGACTCTCATCGGCGTGACTTCGGCTCGCCTATGCGCGCGCATTACCCCCGTTCCTGCTTGGCCCTGCCGCCATGTTGTTTCACCCCTTCTCCTACTACCTTCACTCCCGTGGCTCTCAGGTTTCTCTCTGGATATATGACATGGAAAACAGGATTAGAAATGTTGACATTACCGACATCGAGGGGATGCTGGAGCCGTCTG
Organism: Temnothorax ravouxi; assembly: GCA_030770255.1. Classification (NCBI taxonomy): domain Eukaryota; kingdom Metazoa; phylum Arthropoda; class Insecta; order Hymenoptera; family Formicidae; genus Temnothorax; species Temnothorax ravouxi. The sequence continues at coordinate 37,966 of JASTWP010001645.1, forward strand.
TTTTACCGGCATTTTTTGTCGGCACGTAGCGTCGTATTAATTTGACAGAATTAAAAATCCTTCTCCAGAATTGCAGTACATACATTAATGATTCGGGGGAACTCCGATTTTACATTGAAAACGAGAAAAAATTACGGAAGTACAGATTTCCTTATCCTACTCTTATCCCAATATGGCGTCTCGAATTGCGGCGAGCTGTCAGCTCGTCACAAGATGTATTTCATATAAGATGAGATATACCATTGGTACGAACGCGAAAACAAGTTCCCCCGAATTGCACAACAAGAAAAACATCGATAAACCCTCCAAATCAAGATTTGGAAGCGTAATATAAAAGTATAATGTCGATGTGCATCATGCGTATGTGTGCGTGCAATGTAACGTGCTATCCTTGTTTATATCTTTGTCTATACAAAGACAGATATAGTCGATAACATATAGAAAATGGTAATTTTGTCGGTTATACAGACGGCTCCAGCATCACCTTAAGAAATGTAATTTATTCGTACATTCTTTAATTTCTGTATTTGGACGTATGTGTTTTGCACTTTATTATTTATTCCTTGTAGAGCTTTATTACGTAAATGTTTATTATGGTAATTTGGTTATTCAACAGCATACAGAGTGTAGGTTCCCAGGTAGCAAGCACTCGTCATTTTGACGTCAATATTTGGTCATAATTGGTCAGTAACGTCATTCGTCGATTAAGTGACGTATATTTAACGTCATGTTTTAATACGTCAAAAAAACTTTGTAAAATGACATTATATAGACGTTTAATTGACTACCCAAGTAGCAGACAGTCGTCATAATGACGTGATTTTTACATCATTTTATGACGCATGTTACATTATTTATTCCTAAGTTTAACGTAAAAATGACGTATTTTTTACAGTGTTTTTCACGGGAATATTCCTACATTTATAGTGTTTCGTAACTTTATGATTGAAGTGGTGAATTTATGGTATAAGTGGATCTAGTTGCGTGTGTATAATCATAGTTTTATGACAACTATTTCATGCAGTGTTATAACTATCAAGAAGATATCATTACAAGATTTTTGAACAATTTAAAGATGTACCGTTATAGACAAGTACAGTTAATAAGGAAGCATCAGGGTTAGAAGATCGTCACTGTCCACTGGATCATCGAAGTCAAGCGACACGGGCGCGGTACTGTACTAGGATGGGTGACCGTCTTGACACAGCGGGCTATACACACACGATATGTAAAGAAACAGTTAAAATGCTTTTTTTTTTCTTAGATATAGAAAAAGAACGTTTTTTTTTAATAAACATTTATCATGTGGACATTTTAAAATTTTAATTTCATAAAAAAACATTTCTAAAAACCGGTATGTCGTACATTGGACCTATTTTTGCCGTCAATAAAACGTCAGAAAATGACGTCGTTGGGATGTGACTTAGGACCGTGAAAAATACGTCATTTTTACGTTAAACTTTAGGAATAAATGACGTAACATACGTCATAAAATGACGTAAGAATCACGTCATTATGACGACTGTCTGCTACCTGGGTTCTTTTTTATACGCGCGCTTTTATTAATACTGTTATCTGCTCTTTACTCCACGACATTTTCGATCTGACGTTTGACGTGTACATACTACGAAATTAACACAATTGAAATTTCTTTCCTGAAAATGCTGTCGTTCGTTTGGTCAATCGTGACTATTTTCAATGTCTTAATTGATGCATGCAATGATGCATGCCTGCGTGCCTGGTTCAATGCATATGCATGGAACATGTCTATATATGCATGCATCAAAGCATGCATAGCGGCATGTTTATATCATACAAGAAATCGTACTTCGTGTGATTGCCGTAATCAACGTTACACACATAATTAAGGTATGTATAAATTGTAATTTGACCTATAATTTGTATTTCTATTTTCATTATATATTTATAAATACTATGGTCATCTTTTCCTCACAGTTTGAGTAAGATGACCCACTTTTTTCATGATAAGTCGGCCCACACAATCGATATATTAATATGAAGTATGACTATCATTCTGCGAGACAAAAGTCGATTGCTTATCACATCAGCTCTTGAGCTTTTTGTTATTATAGAAGAGGATTGTGGATGATGTGCAATAAAAGTAAGATTTTTCATTTTAATTTTGTTCTAGTTTCGGGAAATATTATGATATTTACTTTGTAAGTATTTAGCTATCAAGCGAGAATCTCATCATTTAATTGCCCGATATCGCGTTACTTCTTGAGTTTCTATAGAGAGAATTAACAATACTTATCGCATAACAAGTGACACGGTAGTCAATTAACTTTTACTTATATGGAAAAACGGTAAACTGTACTGCTGAAAATGAGGTTAGGAAGTGAGGTTTAAAACCTTATAAGTTTTGTGTATAGACAAAGCATAGTCAATATATGCGTGCAAGGTGATAAAAATTACTTCAAAATTTTCAAAAAGACAATAATAATATTTATAGGTATTTATAAGTAGTGACAGTGTTTTGTGTTTTTATAGATGCCAAATAAAAATGGGAATCGAGAACATACGCGAGGTAAATGGTCGTAGGAGCAGTTAACTGCAGCCCTAGAAGCCATTAAAAATGGCACTTCTATACGTCAAGCATACATTGAAAATGGTATTCCCAGAAAGACTCTTGAAAGAAGATTTAAATCTGCTAACGCGACAAAGGGTGGAATGGGGCCAACCTGCTCGCTTGGAATGAAGAATGAAGAAAGAATGTACATCATATTAAAATGATGCAAAAGCATGGTTTTCTGCTTACTCGAGATGATCTTCGTACACTGGCTTATAACTTTGCTAATCAACTTGAAATCAAACACAGATTCAATAATGTAACTTAAAAAGCTGGATATGAGTAGCTTTATTCATTTTTGTCTAGACATCCTGATGTTTCTGTACGCAAGTAATAAAGTTTATCTCTTGCCAGAAGTCTTTGTATGAATAGACAAAGAGTAAGTGAGTATTTTAAACATCTGAGTGAAAATTTTGAACAAAATGGGCTATTTAATAATCCAGGTTCTATTTATATTAGAAGTACAAATAAGTCTCCGCCGTTTTCCAATAAATGGCTGTAGCGGTGGTGGTCGAAATAAATAGATCGTAGACGTCATACAATAAGCTTAGGCATTTGTAAACATAACGCCATCGAAATATTAGTCGATTTGTGTCTGCATCATAAAGTTACTCTCGATTGAAAATGTCAGCTTACGAGGCAAAAACAAAAAATCAGAATTCGAAGATAGCATATCTCCAGGATCTGTTGTTTACATGTCTGAAAAATCAGCTTATGTATATAAACACGATATTATTTTTTGACTGGCTTAAAAATCACTTTCTTCCCCGAAAGCTAGTAGAACCTGTAGCTTTGATTCTAGATGGTCATTCTTCTCATTGGAATTCTATCAAAATGCTTGAGTTCGCGCAATTCGAAGGCATTTTGTTAATTTGTCTTCCCAGTCATACTACACATTATCTACAGCCTCTAGATCGTGCTGTTTTTAAATCCGTAAAAAAGAATTTTTCTGATACTGCTTCTAAATGGCTGAAAAATCATCCTGGCCGAAAACTTACACGAATGCAAATTGGAGGATTATTAAATGAGACTTGGAACAAATTTAGCAACACCAGCAAACGCTATTTCGAGATTTAGAATTTCCCACTAGAATTTATCTTTTTAACCCTGATGCAATTCCTGATTATGCATTTGTTAAATCTGATAATATATCAACAAATATATCCTACTCCAGCGAGATCAATTTTCCCGTTACTTGAAGATTCTTTGGGAAATTACATGTAATGATGCAATATACAAAATATAAATATTGTTGATATTGACTCTCAACTTGCTATGATATTGCTGATATTATTGACTTAATTACCAGTTGATATTGTTGACAAAAATGTACAACCTGTTATTATTGTTTCTCCTATAAAATTATTAAATGAAATTTCTCTAGTACCATCTATAAAAAAATCCTGTATTAAAATGCCGAAACGATCAAATTGTTAATTTAACGTCTTCTAAAAACATAAAAAAATTAAAATAAAAAAATTCGACCAAGAAAACTATTAGAAAAACATCTAAGGAAACTCAGAAAAAGCTATAATATAATTCATACCAAACAGTAGCTGTTCCAAACAAAAAACTAAATTACATGTATCTGATAATCTTCTTAATTTTGATAGTCTTACGTACTTTAAGCTTCAGTGGAGGAATATACCAAACCCTGTTAAAAAATAACAAAAATAAATGTATGTTTTGCATTTTAAAAAATTATGGTCATCTTACCCGAGTTTACCCTATACATGTGCGATGAGGAATAAATATTTGTATTAATTATTTAATCATAAATCTTATTTATTTGTATAAATCAACTGATCCAAATTATGAACAACGTGACGGAGCCAATTTAATAAGAATGCTATCTCGACCTTTCTATTCTTTGTTTTGATTGGTCAATCAAACGCTTCGAACCATACAATCTGGAACGGTATCTGACTATTTTCTTACTCTATGATCGTAACTTTCCCGCATTTTGCAGTTTGCACCGTGAATTCGGTGAATTCGCCATTGTCCTCGGAATAGAGGCAGGAGCCAATTAAACAATAAATGCACCGTGAATTCGATTTCGCACGATTTCGTCGAGACTGACATGTTTGGACGTGTTTTGTCTTGAGTAATTTTTGAATATTGTTGATGCAATCAGCGCCGAGTTCGAATTGAATCTTTCGAGTTTGTGTATTTATATTTATTATTATTTTCGACTTGTTCTTGGCCGTTAGTGATCCTGAGAGGGATTAGGTGCTTTACAAGGAAGAAGAAAAAGCGTTTTGTGCAAAAACGCGTCAATTAAGCCTTAATTCAGCGAAATCGGTGAGGAGGGAGCTCTTCAGATTTACCGAAGCGTGAATTCGAAGATGGCAGGTGACAGTGCTGTTGACGAAGCTATGGAGATTTTACCGTCCACGAGCAACGGTGATGCGAAGATCAGGGAGAGAGATGGTAAATCCGTAAAATTACCGTGGTACGTTTTATTTTTGCGAAAGATTTATTTCCATTCTTCGATTGCCTCGTCACGAGTTTAGGTTATCTTTCAACCAAAGGCGGGATTCTGTAACTCCTTAACAGCATTCGGTCGTTGAGAAGCAACGAGTTCGGACGTGTTTCGCGGACGACACGTTTTAACGTGTTCGGACGTGTTCTATCCGGAAAAATTTTTTTGAGTATTGCGACTGTTACTGTCGGCCTTGATCTCCACTCAGTTTTTTGATAATTTCCATTCGGACTTTGTTCGAGTTCCAGACTTTGTTAATCAAACAGTGGCAAATGTTGGCCGTATTGTCTGCGGATTAGCGGCAGGAGCCAATTTAATAAAAGAAGAAGAAGAAGATGTAACTCCTTAACGACAGTTTCGGTATCGTTGCACAGAAGGAGTTACAGAATCCTGCTATAGATCTTGCGGCTCTAAACAAAGTGGCATATGTAAATCTGGATAAGTAGTTTGGAAAACGTAATTAAACTTTAAAGGAATATGCAAATTTATTTTAAATTAGTATTTAATTATTAATGTTTAGAGATTAAGAACATAACAATATTGCTGGCTTAATGTCATACATATTAGAAACATTTCTCATTACATGAAAATGCTTAAAAGTTTTATTGATTATGAAGTTTTGGAAAAAAAAAATATTGACAGCAGTATTAATTAATTGCATGAAGATTCCTTCAGCTAGCTGTTACATTTTGGAAAATATAAGCATGAGATTATTATTATTAATTATAATATTATTGGTTATAAATATAATAGAAAATATTATTAGTTGTATAAATATGAGAATGTTATTATTTATTATTAGTTTTTGTTATCCAGGATTGAAAAATATCGGCCTCAAGTATTTTCCGACATTGTTGGCAACGAAGACACTGTATCTAGATTAGGTGTCTTCGCTCAGCATGGAAATACTCCAAATATCATCATCGCTGGCCCGCCTGGAGTGGGTAAAACTACCACGATTTTATGTTTGGCTCGTACTCTATTGGGACCATTGTTCAAAGATGCTGTACTTGAACTGAACGCTTCGAACGAGAGAGGGATTGATGTAGTTAGAAATAAAATCAAAATGTTTGCTCAGAAAAAGTTAAGTATAGGATAGATAAGATCTTTTTCTTCAAATAATTTTATATTTTCATGTGATTTTTTTAAACTTGCAGGTTAATCTTCCAAGAGGAAAGCATAAAATCATCATTTTAGACGAAGCCGACAGCATGACTGATGGTGCGCAACAAGCATTACGTCGTACGATGGAAATTTATAGCCAAACAACTAGATTTGCTCTCGCGTGCAACAACACAGAGGAGATTATCGAACCTATACAATCACGTTGCGCTATGTTAAGATATGGAAAGTTAACGGATGCCCAAGTCTTGGCCAAAGTTCTCGAAGTCTGCGAAAAAGAGAATGTAATTAAAATATAGGCGGAGGTTTCAACTTGATTTACAGTATTATTTATACTTTTACTATTTGCAGGTTTCCTACACAGATGACGGTATGGAAGCAATAGTATTTACAGCTCAAGGGGACATGAGACAAGCCCTAAATAATCTGCAGTCCACATATAATGGATTTAATCACGTGAATGCAGAAAATGTATTTAAAGTCTGTGATGAGCCTCATCCGTTAATTGTCAAAGAGATGCTAGATGATTGTATAAAGGGCGATGTTTCTAAAGCATGCACAGTAATACGCATTTAAAGATAATACTATACGCGATCAAAAAGATACTAATATGTATGTGTATCCAGATGTATCGTGTTAGATTTACAAATTACATTTGCTAGGTAATGGATCATTTCTGGAAGATGGGATATTCTGCGGAAGATATAATCAGCAACGTATTCAAAGTTTGTAAAAATCACACCATGGACGAGAAACTGAAACTGAAATTTGTCAAGGTAAATTGGCATGCTACAGCATTAATTAGTATTAATAGTACAATGTTATATTTGTTTTATTTTTACGTACTTTCAAAATATTCTTAACATTAATTCGCAGGAAATTGGAATAACACATATGGGAGTGGTAGAAGGTATCAATAGTTTGTTACAGTTACACGCTTTAGTGGCAAGACTTTGCCGCGCATGCACTTGAAAATAATTGTGTAAAATGATTATATTGCCCTCTATTACCTTATATTCATACATTTTCGCTATATATAATTTTAATTAAGATTTAAGTAAGATTCTTATAATATGTCAGGTTTGAAAATACTTCGTCTCAAAATTCTTTTCCTAGAAATATCGTTTTATTTGTGGCATCTACAAAGTATAATGCATGGTATAGCTCGTAAGTCTAAATAGCACTGTACATGTGCAACGTATTAATGTGCAGCTCATTGAATATGTCAAAAGAAGTGACAGGACTAGCAATTTTAAGAAACAAATTTATATTTGCACATTAACTTACTATCGAAGACTTGCAACGCTTAAAAATATAAAAAGAAAACTTTTAAATAATACTACATGTGCATTTTCGGTTTGTAATAGTGATAACGATAAAGATCGTATGTATATATTCTGTATATTTAACGTAATTTGTACGAAATCTTATTTCTATGTAATATTATCCTTATCATTATAACATAATTACGTTGTGGAATAAATTTTTAAATGCATATTTGTGAAACGTATTGTACTCGAAATTTTCTTATTCTATGCCAAAGATAAATCACGCGATAACTTTGTACATTTATACACTTAACTAGTAGAAACATACTTAAGGGTCGACAGGAGTAACACTACCGACCTCTGTCGGGTTGCTTAGCTGCGAGTCCGTATTTTATTTATTATAAATTTTTTAAGAGCCAAAATGGAAAATCCGGCTATGTACCAGCTTGCGGCTGATCTTACTGATTAAAACGAGCATAAGTTTAATGAGATTCGTTAATTAATTTGGCTAAACTTTGGGATAGCCGTTCCTAAGCAGCTTTGCAGCTCTAAGCAAGCCTGCAAAGCTGCTTAGGAACGGCTTATCCCAAAGTTTAGCCAAATTAAGTAACGAATCTCATTAAACTTATGCTCGTTTTAATCAGTAAGATCAGCCGCAAGCTGGTACATAGCCGGATTTTTCATTTTGGCTCTTAAAAAATTTATAATAAATAAAATACGGACTCGCAGCTAAGCAACCCGACAGAGGTCGGTAGTGTTACTCCTGTCGACCCTTAAAGGTCTTTCTACATAGAGGTCGTAGTCGTGAGTTGTAAGAAATTGACCAATCACATTCGAAGTTGAGGAGAATATTCAATCTGTGATTGGTCAATTTCTTACAACTCACGACTACGACTTCTATGTAGAATAACCTTAAGGCCCGGTTTCACCAACGTGATTTAACCTAATCGGTCGATTAAACTCACTCTTCATCTCTCTCCAACTGTTCCCTTAGAAAGAGACGAAGAGTGAGTTTAATCGACCGATTAGGTTAAATCACGTTGGTGAAACCGGGCCTAAGGGGATCCTAAAGACGTTTGTATTACCAGAGAGAAACCTGAGAGAAGCCATCCCGGCATTTTTCGTTAATTTTTGTGTGTCGCGTGTTCCGACGCGCCACCTGAGAAAGTGCAACTCAACTACGTCGTTTCGCCTGGTAACCGCGCACATGGTTTGCGTCCGTGCTAATGGTTCGTGTCCGAACTAGCCAGTTAGAGGAGATATGCTGCGGCCACAGATTAATAGACAGATAGCCAAAGGTCCGGGTTGAGACGAGATCAGCATTTCTTACTGGTTTCAGCGCCATACCGTGTAGCGGCCAATACAGTAACTACGTTCTTAAAATAAAGCGGGTCATTTTCGGACGAAGTCGCTAATAGTCGATAAGTCGCGTCGCTATTTTCTTTACTCTTATAACTATATTATACAGTTTCGTTATCATCGTTATATTATCGTTGTGCAGATATAATACATGATAAAAAAGTTGCGCAACGACAATATAATGATAACGAATTGTTGTTAATAGTTATAGAATCAGAGCGCACTGATCTCTAAGCCGAGAACTCCGCATGACGTGTTAGAGAGAAGTTATATTATTGTAATCAAATTTTTGTTAGGACTTTCAGCTCTTAAAAGAAATTTGTTATGTCAATTGTAGTTAAAAAGATATTGATGATTAACATAGAGTCTATTGCATCAAAGTTGCGACTTACATAGACCATTAATTAAGAAACTATGAAATTTTTTTTGTTATTCAAACTTAAGAGTTTTTCAAGTTGCTAAATATTAATCTGATGTTAAATTCACACAGTTGATAAATTCTAAATGTGGAAGCCATATAGCGGCCGGATGTCAAGTCAAAAGTATCATTGATAAAATTGATCTCGAATTGTGTAAGATACGGATGTAAAAATTCTATCATTTTTATTTTTAATATCCGCTACTTTCAATTAACTTTGCCATCTGATTAATATTGCGGTTATTTAAAAAAAACCTTTAATTTCGATTATATACCTAATTAAAAACTAATTTACAAATTCTGAATAGTATCTATATGTATATATGTATATAGTTGCAACTTTTTGACGCAATAGATTCTGTGTTAATCTCGGTGTTAATAATAATCGTGCATCAATTATATGTTTTTAATCATAAATGACATAAGAAATTTCTTTTAAAAACAAATAAAGAATATATGTATATTTTAATTTGCGGTGCTTCTTTAATATTCAATTTCAATTTAATTCAATTTTTATTTCTCTCCCTCCCACGGTTGGAAAGGCGTTTTTTTCAAGAAAACGTTCCCAAAAACCTTTACAATTATAATTATACATTCAGTCATTATCTGATACCTTTTACATGGCGTTTTACAGGGACGTGCCCAACCCTTTACATATTTTAATTCTATTCGAAACCTGACCTTTGGGCGACCTTACACCACTACTATTACCCCCCCTTCTAGTGTCTTCCCTCCGTCCCCTCCTCCTGGTCCGCTTCATGCGATGCTTCTTTAATAAACTTATTCAATTAATTATATTTAATATTTATACCGTGTAGGAAAATTTTATGTTTGTATATCAATTAAAATTTCAAATAAACTTTTATGTAATTTCTCTGGTAATAAAATTAATATTTTCATCAAGTTAAACTGCCAAATACGGCCAGCCTGAACTTTGTTTACCTATATATATAGTAACAATTTTTTGTGTGAATTTTAAAAGTATATTCTTTCGCTTCGTCAACTACACGCGCCGTACTTTCAATATTGAAACGCAGTCTGAAACTGAAACGTACAATCACATAATTAAATTGCTAATCAATTTAACAATACCGATACTATACCCATCTTCACACACACTGCAAAGAATGTTACAAAAATATTTTTAATTTATCTATATATATAAAATAGAATGTCTGTATGTATGTCTGTTCTTTATATACTCTTAAACTATTCGACCGAATTTTTACCAAAAGTATATAAAATAAAGGTAGAATTTTCCGAGGAGTGCTATATAGAGTGTATAGTTTTTCGTTACCGATCTTTTTGGGAATCGGTATCCAAACTGATAAAGGAATTTTTTTCGATTAAGGATATTAAAACACAAATATAAAGTCGTTTGAAGAAAAACGATTCCCGGGCAAAGCCCGGGTAACCAGCTAGTAGTTTATAAAATTATTGATTATAATTTTTATTTTTATTTAAATTTTAATTAATATATCTAATATTTTTAATTTCAGTTTATAAAATTAATTTTTATTTTATTATTAATTTCTTAAATTTTAATTTATTAATTTAATCAAGAAATATATTTTTCACATATCGACTGATATCTTTCGGGAGGTCGTATCTTACACAATTCGAGATTGATTTTACACAATTTCCGGTTTTTCTGCTTAAACGCTCAGTCAGGCAACCTCGAAGCTAAGTGTCTACATCTTATCTTGAAATAGATTACCAAAAATAAATTATAGTTATCAAAATTTTCTCGTATTTTCTCGTATTTGATACTCGATAGATACGACTTTGCACTTCAAAATTATAATCAAATGAACAAGATACGACATATTTATTTTTAAATGACAATAATAAATGTTATTTAAAACTGAATATGTCGTATCTTGTTCATTTGATTACAATTTTGAAGTGCAAAGTCGTATCTATAAAAATTGCGTTTTTGCGTTTGTTTCCCACGAATAATATCAAATTAAACAATAAAGCTGTATTTTAATTCCAAATCACTATACTTTTGAACAGTAAAGCAAACTATCTTGTTTGTTGCTTATCAACAAAACAAAAATTTACGAATCCTGTAAAGTGACAGTTTTTGAGATACGATCTCCCGAAAGATATCAGTCGATATACGATAGAAACAATAAAAAATATGAACAACAATAGTATATTGTGCACCAAGGGGCGAAAGTAGCGTTTTTCAGACGAGTGTGAAGTTTGTCGCCCGAGCCGTAAAACGGCCATTTACTTGACCTCCCCCCCTTAAGTGTGCTCTAAAATAACGATAAAATATTGACAGATTATAACATTTAGGATTTAAATATACCACTATATATTGAACACAGTACCGTCGCGGTCGACACAAACACTTAAAAAACTTGCTGCATGAATATATTCGTTACTAAAATGATCGAAAACATATATTATCAAAATATTCCCAAATCTGAGTTTATTGCTAACAATAAAAAACAATTACAATAATTAACTTAAACCAGCCATTGGCGCTGAGTACTAAGTTCCGTCACCTGATCGTCTACGAATTAGTTGCTCGCATGATTATAGTATTAAAATAATTCTCAGACATTGTATTTTAAAAGAGAATATCACGATTTAAATTTAGTGCTAGCTGCATAGCGTTGAAATTAATTAATTAATCAATGGAGCGCGCGCACAGCGCTCTGTAATTCGTTACAGAATTGTCAAAAAATTAAATGCTTTCGTGATTATGGTGCCGAAATAATCCTGAGAGATTGTACTTTAAGAAAATATCACGATTTGAAGCGCGCCGTCCTCCATGGATAAATTAATTAATTTCAACGCTATGCAGCTAGCACTAAATTCGAATCTTGATATTTTCTTAAAGTACATACAATGTCTCGGGATAATTTTGACAGCATAATCACGCAAGCACCTAATTCTTTGACGATTCTGCAAAGAATTATAGAACGCTGCGCGCGCGCTTCATAAATTAATAAATTAATTTCAACGCTATACAGCTAGCACTAAATTCAAATCGTGATATTCTTTTAAAGTACAATGTCTGAGAATTATTTTAATACCATAATCATGCGAGCAATTCGTAGACGATCAGGTGACGGAACTTAGTGCTCAGCGCCAACGGCTGGTCTAAGTTAATTATCGTAATTGTTTTACTGTTACAAATAAACTCAGATCTGAGAATATTTTGATAATATATATGTTTTCGATCATTTTAGTAACGAATATATTTATGCAGCAAATTTTTTTAGTGTTTGTGTCGACCGCGACGGTACTGTCTTCAATATATAGTGGTATATTTAAATAAATGTTATAATCTGTCAATATTTTATCGTTATTTTAAAGCACTTAATTAGCACTAAATTATAGTGTACTTGTTTTCTATGTAGGACCATTTTCTGATATGGGGGGGGGTCCAGCTTAATGGCAAGCTGAACCCCCCCCCATTGTTTACGCGATTTTCTGCTAAACGGTTCGAGCACCAAAATTTGGACTAGGGCACTTAATTAGCACCTAAATAGCACTAAATTTTTTACCTAGTGCGAACTTGATTTGCGCTGGTGGGGGGGTCCAGCTTAATAGAGGTTGCATTTTAGCAACTAGATCTTAGCTCGGACTTGATGGCGTTCTTATATTAAATTGATTTTAAATCTTAGAGAGTTCTATTACTATTATTATTACCCTGATGGAAATATTTTACTGAATATAATGGAATTTTACTGAAATTCTGTCTCAATTGACCCAGATGAAAATTTTTTGCTGAAAGTACTATAAAATTGATGATAAATGAAATGAAAGTTATTGAAAAATTACTGAATATATTTTAATATATATTTTAATATATATAGATATTATTATATATATTTTACAGTTGATTCCACTCTATCAAGTGGTAGATGTAATCTTTGTTTTTCGAAAAATCTTGAAAAAACCCAAGCAGTAGTGTTTTTATTTCCAAAAAATTATAACTCAAGTGATACACATCAAAAAAATTATGTTATTACAAAATACAAAAAAGAATTGATATCTCTTTTTAAATTACAGCGCCAATTACAGAGAGAATATACACTGAGAATCTTTGTATCTCGAAAAATCTCGAAAAAACCTAAGCAGTAGTATTTTTATTTTCAAATATGTATGTTGTTACCTCGAAAGAAAACAGTAGTAATATTATTACAATCACAAAAAAGAAATGATATCTCTTTTTAAATGACAGCGCCAATTACAGAGAGAACATACACTGAGAAAAAAATGTGTTAATCTCAAGAAATATTTAGTCCGATACGTTCAACTGAACATTTTAGTTAGTTAACTAAACATTAGTTAAATTAATTAATTAAAGAAACGAAATAAATTGTTGAAACAACTAATATTTAGTTAACTAACTAAAATGTTTAGTTTAACGTATCGAACTAAATATTTCTTGGAATTAACAATTTTTTTTCTCAGTGTATTTTTCGAGATACAAAGATTAGGTTTTTTCGAGGTATAATATTACCACTGTTTTTTTTTCGAGGTTATAATATTACAAAGAATTATTTTAATCACAAAGAATTAAAGAGGTAACATTATAAAATAAAAATATTTAATTAAAATAAAATAAATAAATTTTTCTTGTAAAAAACTTGGCGCTGCTTTTTTAAGGTTTAGAGCCTCCGCACAAGACTTTTTTATAGCAATGTAGTGTAACGAAATGTGGGTCAACGCACAAGAAACGTATCGGTTACGGCGTTATACGTGAATACGTTTCTTGTGCGTTGATCTACGTTACGTTATCATACGCTATCATACGAGAGTCTTGTGCGGAGGCTCTTAAGCGGGGAGCCCACACTTCTGCACAACGCATAAGGCGTAAGCATAAGAAAATTGATTGGTCTATTTCCTTATCCACATATGTATGGACCTTACGTATTATGTGTTATGCAAAAGTCTGTGTTCCCCGCTTTATCCAGACAAATTTGCATAGCGCATAAACATAAGCGTAAGAAATTGATTGGTTCATATATATGTGCAAAAGGAAATAGACCTACCTATCCATCTCTTTATGTATATGTTTATGCACCTATGCAAGTTTTTCTGGATTGACCTTAAAAAAGCAGCGCCAAGTTTTTTACAAGAAAAATTTATTTATTTTATTTTAATTAAATATTTTTATTTTATAATGTTACCTCTTTAATTCTTTGTGATTAAAATAATTCTTTGTAATATTATAACCTCGAAAAAAAACAGTGGTAATATTATACCTCGAAAAAACCTAATCTTTGTATCTCGAAAAATACACTGAGAAAAAAAATTGTTAATTCCAAGAAATATTTAGTTCGATACGTTAAACTAAACATTTTAGTTAGTTAACTAAATATTAGTTGTTTCAACAATTTATTTCGTTTCTTTAATTAATTAATTTAACTAATGTTTAGTTAACTAACTAAAATGTTCAGTTGAACGTATCGGACTAAATATTTCTTGAGATTAACACATTTTTTTCTCAGTGTATGTTCTCTCTGTAATTGGCGCTGTCATTTAAAAAGAGATATCATTTCTTTTTTGTGATTGTAATAATATTACTACTGTTTTCTTTCGAGGTAACAACATACATATTTGAAAATAAAAATACTACTGCTTAGGTTTTTTCGAGATTTTTCGAGATACAAAGATTCTCAGTGTATATTCTCTCTGTAATTGGCGCTGTAATTTAAAAAGAGATATCAATTCTTTTTTGTATTTTGTAATAACATAATTTTTTTGATGTGTATCACTTGAGTTATAATTTTTTGGAAATAAAAACACTACTGCTTGGGTTTTTTCAAGATTTTTCGAAAAACAAAGATTACATCTACCACTTGTTACTTCGGTTTTTTCGAGGTAAAGATACTACTGCTTAGGTTTTTTCAAGATTTATCGAGATATAAAGATTACGTCTACCACTTGTTACTTCGGTTTTTTGAGGTAAATATACTACTGCTTATAGGTTTTTTTGAGATTTTTTGAAATGCAAAGATTACGTCTACCATTTGTTACTTAGATTTTTTTGAGGTATAATATTACCACTGTTTTTTTTCGAGGTAACAACACATATACACTACTACGCGTGTACTTGGCGCCTTTCTTTACCTTTTTTTTAAAAAAGGTATGGCTAACCATATAGATTTCCACCTGTATCCCAGGTCGGATTTGTATGGTTTTCCACATGATTATCCACATGTATAACCAGCTACATTTTTTGGATGGCATTTCATATGGTTTTTTATATTGTTTTTTGACAAAATAATTCATTCTATTGTCAACGTTTTTTTTTTAATAAAATCCAGGTTATCAGATAAATATTGTCAAAATCAACATGGATATCCAAATCAAGAGACACGGTAGTGTCTCGTGCCAAGTACACGCGAAGCGAGACCGATCGTGACTCTTTTACGCGACGCGACGGGTTGCGAGTACCCGAGATGTTGAGATCTCGATAACGAGTGAACGGATCGTTCTAAGTAGGCTTGATCGATAGTTGGGGTCAAAATAAGGGGAGTATCTCCTATATAATTTTCCGCTACGAGCAGAGATATTGCGACGCAAAGTCCAAATGTGAAAATTTTTTATTAAGATATTTCCTCCTAACGCCGACGTCTTATGACATATATATATATATATATATATATATATATATAAAAGGGGGAGGAAATGTAACTTTCACTTTTTCGACGCTGGCGGCGCAGGTATTGCCAGTTTCGATATCGCGCGCGTATTTCGAACGATCTAGTAGGTAAATTATTAAAGGTCGATAGACTTATCGGTCAGGAGGAAGATTTCTATTTAGCTAAATTAAGTATATATATAATATATATTGATTCTTATGAATCAAGCTTGAATTCGATGTTTAGGTATCCCAGGTTGCCGATGACGAGGTACAGATAGTGCGCTTCATAGTTTTCGGTGTCCAGGTGTAATAATACGTTGAATTCGATGTCTACGTGTTCCAGGTTGCCGATGACGAGGTCCACATAGTGCGCTTCATAGTTTTCGGTATCCAGGTGTAATCGTACGTTAAATGCAATGTCTAGGTGTCCCAGGTTGCCGATAACGATGTCTAGATAGTGAGATCCGTAGTTTTCGGTGTCTACGTGTATTAATACCTTGAAATTGATGTCTAGGTGTCCCTGATTGCTGATGACGAGATCTAGATAGCGCGCTCCGTAGTTTTCGGTGTCTAGATGTAATAATACTTTGAATTCGATGTCTACGTGTCCCAGGTTGCCGATGACAAGGTTCACATAGTGCGCTTCGTAGTTTTTGGTGTCTAGGTGTATTAATAACTTTAAATCTGAATGTAGGACACGTAAATATCAAATTCGAGGTATTAATACACATAGACACCGAAAACTACGGAGCGCACTATGTGGACTTCGTCATCGGCAACGTGGAACACCTCGACATCGAATTCAACGTATTATTACACCTGGACACCGAAAACTATGGAGCGCACTATCTGGAACCCGTCATCGGCAACCTGGAACACGTGGACATCAAATTCAAGGTATTAATACACCTGGACACCGAAAACTATGGAGCGCACTATATATGTGGACCTTGTTATCGGCAACTTGGGACACCTAGACATCGAATTCAAGCTTGATTCATAAGAATCGACTTAAAAATTTTCTAGCGGCAGAATTAAAATTATGTCATGACATAATAAAAATTCGCTGAATTAAAATTATGTCTAGACATAATAAAAATTGGACGAATAATAGTAACCTTTCGAAAGTAGAGGTTTTAAGCGGAGAGCACACATTTCTGCACAATGCATAATGCGTAAGCATAAGAAAATTGATTGGTCCATACACATGTGCATAAGGAAATAGACCAATCAGTTTTCTTATGCTTACGCATTATGCGTTATGCAGAAGTGTGTGCTCCCCGCTTTAAGCTTAAAATTTAAATTTTATTCATTTTTAACAAAGTTACAGCTGCTCGAATTTTGCCTATTTTTAAAGATAAATTTAGTGTTCCTTCAATTTTTGTGAGTTACTTTTACTTAAATATTATTAATTTTTATGTATTTGTTGTTATTGCTAATTTTGTGAATAATTAAAAAATAAAAAATAAAAATGTTTTGCAGATTCTTGCTTAACACTACAAAATAGGTGATATCAGTACAAAATTACCTTTTTCAAAAAAGGTAAAAAAAGTGCCAAGTACACGCATTCAAAAATCTAACTTAAGTGGTAGCTTTATATCTTTTTCACAAAATTATATTATCTAACTTAACTCAAGTGACATGTATTTTAAAAAAAGATGTGAAATCTTTAAATTAAATTGTGCCAATTGTAAAGAGAATATGTATATTGCTTTGAAAGATAATTGTTATGTAACTACTTTAAAGAAATAAAATCCAAGTGGTGTCTTCGTATTTCTATTCAAGGGTCTTCTTCTTCTAAACCCAAGTGATAATAGCTTCTTAATTCTCTTTAACAAATTTTTAATATTACAAAGAATCATTTTAATTACAAAGAATTAAAGAAATAACAGTACAAAATAAAAATATTTAATTAAAACAAAATAAATAATTTTTCATCCGATTATTTATTTTATTCTGTAAAAATTTGTACCGATTTTTACATTTATCTGTACCAATGCATATTGGGTATACCTGATATATACTGTTGTCGGTGAACAGTCATGATAACACACAATTTTTCAACATTTCTTGTTTCTAAAAATTCAACAATGGGGTTAATATTCATAATTTTTTTTGCTTGTAAATTCTTCAGAGAAACAGTTTTCTACGTTTATCTTTTTATATACAGTGTATTCATTATTGTTAGCGTCATCAACGATAAATTGTTGTATGTGGATAAAATCACCATTCACCATTTAGGCAAATGAATTATCGGATCGATAACAAACATTATTTGCAGACTTGAATAAACATTTATTTTTTACCATTCTTCCGTATGCTCTAGTACGCTCTATCACAAAATTATATTACCTAACTTAACTCAAGTGACATGTATCTAACCAAAGTGGTAGCTTTATATCTTTTTCACAAAATTATATTACCTAACTTAACTCAAGTGACATGTATTTTAAAAGAAGATGTGAAATCTTTAAATTAAATTGTGCCAATTGTAAAAAGAATATGTATATTGCTTTGAAAGATAATTGTTATGTAACTACTTTAAAGAAATAAAACCCAAGTAATATCTTCGTATTTCTATTCAAGGGTCTTCTTCTTCTAAACCCAAGTGATAATAGCTTCTTAATTCTCTTTAACAAATTTTTAATATTACAAAGAATCATTTTAATTACAAAGAATTAAAGAAGTAACAGTACAAAATAAAAATATTTAATTAAAACAAAATAAATAAATTTTTCTTGTAAAAAAACTTGGCGCTGCTAAACTTTGAAATTTAAACATTAAAATTTAAACATTAGTACTAAGATTTTTGATTAAATAAAAAACAATAAACATAATTTAGGGAAGAATGCGACAGGAGTGAAAAAGCAGCGCCAAGTTTTTTTACAAGAAAAATTTATTTATTTTGTTTTAATTAAATATTTTTATTTTGTACTGTTACTTCTTTAATTCTTTGTAATTAAAATGATTCTTTGTAATATTAAAAATTTGTTAAAGAGAATTAAGAAGCTATTATCACTTGGGTTTAGAAGAAGAAGACCCTTGAATAGAAATACGAAGATACCACTTGAGTTTTATTTCTTTAAAGTAGTTACATAACAATTATCTTTCAAAGCAATATACATATTCTCTTTACACTTGGCACAATTTAATTTAAAGATTTCACATCTTTTTTTAAAATACATGTCACTTGAGTTAAGTTAGGTAATATAATTTTGTGAAAAAGATATAAAGCTACCACTTTGGTTAGATACATGTCACTTGAGTTAAGTTAGGTAATATAATTTTGTGAAAAAGAAATTAAAAATTTCACATCTTTTTTTTTAAATACATGTTACTTGAGTTAAGTTAGATAATATAATTTCGTGAAAAAGATATAAAGCTACCACTTAGGTTAGATTTTTGAATGCGTGTACTTGGCACTTTTTTTTTCCTTTTTTGAAAAAGGTAATTTTGTACTGATATCACCTATTTTGTAGTGTTAAGCAAGAATCTGCAAAACATTTTTATTTTTTATTTTTTAATTATTCACAAAATTAGCAATAACAACAAATACATAAAAATTAATAATATTTAAGTAAAAGTAAATTATACATTTCTCACAAAAATTGAAGGAACACTAAATTTATCTTTAAAAATAGGCAAAATTCGAGCAGCTGTAACTTTGTTAAAAATGAATAAAATTTAAATTTTAAGCTTAAAGCGGGGAGCACACACTTCTGCATAACGCATAATGCGTAAGCATAAGAAAACTGATTGGTCTATTTCCTTATGCACATGTGTATGGACCAATCAATTTTCTTATGCTTACGCATTATGCATTGTGCAGAAATGTGTGCTCTCCGCTTAAAACCTCTACTTTCGAAAGGTTACTATTATTCGTCCAATTTTTATTATGTCTAGACATAATTTTAATTCAGCGAATTTTTATTATGTCATGACAATTTTAATTCTGCCGCTAGAAAATTTTTAAGTCGATTCTTATGAATCAAGCTTGAATTCGATGTCTAGGTGTCCCAGGTTGCCGATAACAAGGTCCACATAGTGCGTTCCATAGTTTTCGGTGTCCAGGTGTATTAATACCTTGAATTTGATGTCCACGTGTTCCAGGTTGCCGATGACGGGTTCCAGATAGTGCGCTCCATAGTTTTTGGTGTCCAGGTGTAATAATACGTTGAATTCGATGTCTAGGTGTTCCACGTTGCCGATGACGAGGTCCACATAGTGCGCTCCGTAGTTTTCGGTGTCTACGTGTATTAATACCTCGAATTCGATATCTACGTGTCCTACACTCAGATTTAAAGTTATTAATACACCTAGACACCAAAAACTACGAAGCGCACTATGTGAACCTTGTCATCGGCAACCTGGGACACGTAGACATCGAATTCAAGGTATTATTACATCTAGACACCGGAAACTACGGAGCGCGCTATCTAGACCTCGTCATCAGCAATCTGGGACACCTGGACATCAATTTCAAGGTATTAATACACGTAGACACCGAAAACTACAGAGCGCACTATGTGGACCTCGTCATCGGCAACCTGGGACACCTAGACATCAAATTCAAAGTATTAATACACGTAGACACCGAAAACTACGGAGCGCACTATGTGGACATCGTCATCGGCAACCTGGGACACCTAGACATCGAATTCAACGTACGATTACACCTGAACACCGAAAACTATGAAGCGCACTATCTGGATCCCGTCATCGGAAACCTGGGACACATGGACATCGAATTCAAGGTATTAATACACGTAGACACCGAAAACTACGGAGCGCACTATGTGGACCTCGTCATCGGCAACCTGAGACACCTAGACATCGAATTCAACGTACGATTACACCTGGACACCGAAAACTATGAAGCGCACTATCTGGATCCCGTCATCGGAAACCTGGGACACGTGGACATCGAATTCAAGGTATTAATACACGTAGACACCGAAAACTACGGAGCGCACTATGTGGACCTCGTCATCGGCAACCTGGAACACGTAGACATTGAATTCAACGTATTATTACACCTGGACACCGAAAACTATGAAGCGCACTATCTGTACCTCGTCATCGGCAACCTGGGATACCTAAACATCGAATTCAAGCTTGATTCATAAGAATCAATATATATTATATATATACTTAATTTAGCTAAATAGAAATCTTCCTCCTGACCGATAAGTCTATCGACCTTTAATAATTTACCTACTAGATCGTTCGAAATACGCGCGCGATATCGAAACTAGCGATACCTGCGCCGCCAGCGTCGAAAAAGTGAAAGTTACATTTCATCCCCCTTTTATATATATATATGTCATAAGACGTCGGCGTTAGGAGGAAGTATCTTAATAAAAAATTTTCACATTTGGACTTTGCGTTGCAATATCTCCGCTCGTAGGGCACGTAGCGGAAAATTATATAGGAGATACTCCCCTTATTTTGACCCCAACTATCGATCAAGCCTACTTAGAACTTGATCCGTTCACTCGTTATCGAGATCTCAATATCTCGGGTGCTCGCAACCCGTCGCGTCGCGTAAGAGTCACGGTCGGTCTCGCTTCGCGTGTTCTTGGCACGAGACGTGTCTCTTGATACACAAATTTAATTGATTTATTATTATAGGATCTACTCGTAATTCTTTCCCGAAATATCTATTTATTCCAAATTTCTCAGTTCTTATTGTGCATCTATTTTGTAAGTAATAGCAATAGTCTAATACAGGTGAAAAATCTTTCGCTAAAACATATCTTTCTAACATCATAATACTTTGCTTAATTGAAATTAAGAGTTCTACATATTTGACTCAAGACTCCTTTAGCGGCATGCACGCATTTTATAATGTGCCCGTTGCCAGATTCAAATGGATAACAAGAATGTGACTAAAGTGGCCCCCAATCAGCAACACTCTGTGAAAGGTGACTGACTTGATGGACATTAAAAGACATCGCACTCTCTCCATAATAATATTGTGTTAAGGCAACAAATCTTCTTAAAAGTTTATCTGCTCTACGTAATTCAGCGTCACTAATGGAAGGTTTTAATAACAAATAATACCTTTAATACAAATAATACCCTTCTACTAATAAAGACCAGTGCTGCACATAATTTTGGAAATTAGATAATTGTGATAATACAGGCGAACTATAGAATAACAGCCAATTTTCCCACTCCGCAGCATTCCAATATTTACGATGGTAGATCGATCGCGATAATCGAACGAGTTTAGTTGGCACCTTGAAGGCTTTTATTTGTTTATCAATAATATCTATGTAAGAATTTGAAATTGAGTATGGCTTATTTGATGAATCAATCCAATATTCTGCGAATTGTTTTGCAATACCCAAATCCATGCAATGCATAGGGTCTGGTACAAAACCATCGATGATATCAAACTGTCTTAAATTCAATAATGGTGTTCTGCTCTATTTAATAAAGGAAAACTTAAAACAATAAAAATCTTTGAAAATCGTTCTGATTTATCAAGCTGCAGAAGTTTTTCAACAAGAAAATTGCTTTCAACAACTTATATTTGAGAATAGAGTACGGATAATTTTGGCGATGTATGGAGCTCCTAAGTCGGAAACATCTCTTGATAACTATCGGTACTTAAGTTTTGCGAAATCGACTACGTTCAATACTGCTGTAAAATTACAATCGCTTCCACCTACAACTGCAGCAGCTCAACAACACCTGTACCGTGTATATTACCAGGTCCAAACATGGCTGGGAAAAGATATAGATCCACAACAGTGGGGCTGGATCTTAAATAACAATATTTTGCGGAGCCCGTTACAACGTTGTTACCACCTGCGCCGGACAGTATTCTTAATACTATTTTTTGCAATGCAATTGTACAAAAGGATGCGGTGCAAACTGCGGATGCAGGAAAATCGGATTATCTTGCTCCATTGTATGCGGCAACTGTCATGGACAATCATGTCTTAATGCCATGCCTGAAGCTTCTGCTGCTAATACGTCCGATAATTATTCCACTGAGTGTGATGAGATTGATCCTACTGATCTTTTATTAACAAACACGAGTGAAGATGATAAAGATAACGAAGATGTAGAACTAGAAGAACCTATCGATGAAATACATGACATTCGTGAAGAAGATGATAAAACGTAATTTTTTTTAAATGATGAAGATGGTTCTAGGAAGAAATCTCCCCGGAAAAATCCTCCCCGGAAATAATTTCCCGGAAAAATCTCCCCGGAAAAAATCTCCCCCGACAAATATCTCCCACGGAAAAAATTTCCCCCGGAAGAAATCTCCCCCGGAAAAAATATCCCCCGTAAAAAATCTCCCAATCCAAAATTCCAGTACTGCTGTATTTCTAATTGAGATGGCATTTTTAAAAGCCGTTACTTTTTTAAGTAAAAGTAAAGAAGTTAACGAAACATAAATAATTTGTTAAAGCAGAGAATAGAAGTTGTGATTTTCGTTAAAGCAGGGCACACACACACGTGTGTATGTCCTGCTTTATAGAAGTTGTGATTTTCGTTAAAGCAGGACATACACACGGTGTGTGTGTCCTGCATCGCCACCTATTCGAATATAAGTAATGTAATAAATAAAAAAAGTTGTAAAATAAAGAAAGCTGTAAATGAAACCCATGTGGCTCTTCGTCTCGCGTGGACGTCCTATCGCAGGATATTTTGTCACGGGGATATTATTTTTTTGGACATATTGTCGTGGGATATTCTGTCGTGGGAAATTTTTTTTTGGATGTTCTGTCTGACTACCAATTTATTTGCGCTTTGCTGGTTGCGTCAAACTTTTTGAGAAATGTTGCTGTCAATCTTTCTTTGTATTAAATTATTATGAGTTATGTATTTCTTATCTTTTGCTGGGCACGGAAAATTTTTCCGGGGGAGATATCTTCCGGAGGAGATATTTTCTGAAAGAAATTTTTTCCGGGGGAGATATTTTCCGGGGAAGATTTTTTCCGGGGGAGATTTTTTCCGGAGAGATTTTTTCCGGGAACTGATTTCCGGGAGAATTTTTCCGGGGAACAAAACGTCGGTTACGATGAAGATAGAGATTAAATAAAAAAAAATAAAAAAAATGAAAAAAATTAAAAAAACGTAATTTTTTTACATTTGACATGGATTAGGCCTACTGGGGACACCATGTAAAAAAAAAACGCGCCTTGTCTTACCTCAAAGGTGGTGCGAAAATAGGTACAACGCTCGACGTACACATTCGTCACTTTGTATTTCGCAAACGGTTCATCGTACGTGAAAAATGAATAGAACCATTTTTGCAGAGAATTTCATGATCTTTCTTTTTTGTAACCACCTTAATTGACCTCCGAGCCATACAAAACGAGATTTTCGCAAAAAACTGATTTTTGTGACCTTTGACCTTGAATAACTTTTTTAGCGGACACGATATCGTTCTCGATTTTTAACACGTTATTTAAAACAACGAAATAAAGCGATTAAAAAAAATAGCGCTTACTAATTTTTTTGAACAGAAGCCATATATATTTTCGTCTAAAATGACTGGACTAATACCCGAAATGCATGGAATAGCCGGAGCGTGCTAAGCGGCAACGCCGACAACGTTACAGCTCAAGAGAGAAGGAGACAGCAGATCGTATGTCTGTCCCTCTCTCCCTGTTCGAAGAATGCCGAATGCCGAGCCAGAGAGAAACCTGAGAGAGGCCATCCCGGCATTTTTCGTCAATTTTTGTGTGTCGCGTGTTCCGACGCGCCACCTGAGAAAGTGCAACTCAACTACGTCGTTTCGCTCGGTAACCGCGCCCATGGTTTGCGTCCGTGCTAATGGTTCGTGTCCGAACTAGCCAATTAGAGGGGATATGCTGCGGCCGCACTCGGCCGGCCCGGCGCTCGGCAAGCTTCGAGCGAGGAGAGAAGGACAGACATACGATTTACTGTCTCGGTTTCTCCGTCTATGACGTATAGCTGCTTTGGCACGCGCCGGCTATGCGACGTTGCCACGATCACCACGATGCCACGCATTTCGGGTATCGCGTACGGTGTCTCGCCGAGTGCCGAATCTCGAGTTGGCAAATCGACGAGATGCGCTACGTTACATTTATAAATATTTATAAATATATATGTATATATGTATATACGTATGTATGTATGTATGTAATTATATATATATATATATATATATATATATATATATATATATATATAATTGTAAATAAAACAAAATATTTATTAACATAAAATTAAAATTTGTTAACGTACAATCCTATTTTTATTAATTAAGGAAGGAAAGGATTTTTAGGAGTCAGAGGAACAGCTACGCATAAATAAAATATATGATATGTATATTAATTGTTATTTTATTTCAAAGTAAATTTAAAAAAGTACGTATTATATTTAAAGTTATTTTGGATAATAATATATATTAATTCCCAAGATTTTTTTCTCTTCTCCAGCTCCGCCTCTGCCTCTGCCTCTTCCTTTACCTCTATGGCCCGGTTTCACCAACGTGATTTAATCTAATCAGTCGATTAAACTCACTCTTCATCTCTTTCCAACTGTTCCCTTAGAAAGAGACGAAGAGTGAGTTTAATCGACCGTTTAGATTAAATCACGTTGGTGAAACCGGGCCTATCTTTTCCTCTACCTCTTGCCTCTGCCTCTACCTCTATTAAGCTGGACCCACCACCAGCGCAAATCAAGTTTTTACTAGGTCAAAAATTTAGTGCTATTTAGGTGCTAATTAAGTGCCCTAGTCCGAATTTTGGTGCTCGAACCGTTTAGCAGGAAATCGCGTAAAAAATGGGGGTTCAGCTTGCCATAAAGCTGACCCCCCCATATCAAAAAATGGTCCTATAGAGAAGACAAGTACACTATAATTTAGTGCTAATTAAGTGCTAATTAAGTGCTCTAAAATAACGATAAAATATTGACAGATTATAATATTTATTTAAATACACTATATATTGAACACAGTACCGTCGCAGTCGACACAAAACTTAAAAAATTTGCTGCATGAATATATTCGTTACTAAAAAATGATCGAAAACATATATTTCCCAAATCTGAGTTCATTGCTAACAGTAAAAACAATTACGATAATTAACTTAGACCAGCCGTTGGCGCTGTAAGTTCCGTCATCTGATCGTCTACGAATTAGTTGGACGCATGATTATAGTATTAAAATAATTCTCAGACATTGTACTTTAAAAGAATATCGCGATTCGAATTTAGTGCTAGCTGCAAAGGGTTGAAATCAATTAATTAACTCATGGAGCACGCGCGCAGCGCTCTGTAATTCGTTACTGCATCGTCAAAGAATTAGGTGCTCGCGTGATTATGGTGCCAAAATAATCCTGAGACATTGTACTTTAAGAAAAATATCACGATTCGAATTTAGTGCTAACTGTATAGCGTTGAAATTAATTAGTTTATCCGCGA
>JASTWP010001646.1:0-64247 GCA_030770255.1 Temnothorax ravouxi
CACTATGGATGTTTATAAATACTGGTGCAAATATTCAATTAAGTTTTCATTGACAGTGGCACACTTTGTAAAATGTAATCAAAAGCTTAATTCTTGGACTTTCTACCTCTGGATATGTTTGTGGAACATTAAAATATTCCAAAATTAAACAATTGTGAAACTCGTGGAAAAATCAAGAAGATTCTGAACTAATACATAGGGTGTGATTTGTTTCGACGAGACCTATAACTTTTATTTTTAAAAAATCGGTTTTTATTTATAAAAAATAGTGATTAGTGAATTTCTTGAAAGTGGAGCCATATTATAAAAGACGTAGGAAAAGATATTTAGGTGAAGACATTAAAATGGCCCACCTTGTATAATAGCGTTTTTATTGTTTGTCTATGTGTCCTACAAGCGGATTCGAGATATTGCGATGCAAAGTCTGAAATGTAAATATTTTAAATTAAGATAGGTACGTCATTTTTATCATTGTCTTCGAAAAATGTTTTTTTTCCACTTTTTTAACACAATGCGGCACTAGCAAGCAAGGTTTTTCGTTAGCGCTGCACTGAAAAAAATTGTTGACAATATTACCAACGATTATGGCAACGTCCCTAACGTATCTATTCGCTGTGTGTGCGCAGAGACTAGTGCTGCCACGGTTAGTGAAATATCGCACTTTTTGATGGAATAGCTGTCAACGATTGTAAATATTCGAGCTACGTAAACTGTCGTTAGGTAATTTAAATCTTAATTTCAATGATGATATTACAAAAATTATATAGTTGAACAGATTTTTCGAGAGAAATTAACCTACATTTGTTTTAAAGGTTAACCTTTCTCTGACTTTTTGCAATGAATCTTATCATACGAACGGGATTTAGACCTGTCACACATGACATTAAATTTAATTCAAGTGCAATACCAAAAGGAAAAGCCTTAGCAATATCGCATGTGGTTTGCGTTGAAGAATTGCGTAATTAAAATATAAGTCATTTAATAAGATGCAGTGTAATACCGCAAACATCTGTCAATGTTATTTCGTACAAGGTACAATATTGTGCATGGCAAATCTCATTATGCACATATTGAGTGCATATAAACATCTCTGTTCTTTCATAGAGATTTTTACAATCCACAGTAATTTCAAACATCGAAACTTGAATCTCCTGGTTAACTTTGAATGATTAATCGAGGCCCCTGCACCGATTAATTTATCAAAATAACAAGACTGCTCTTGCGGTTCCTCTAAAGTATTTTTTCCAGCATCAATTTTCTTTACATTGTCCTTGACACACAATGTATTGCATATTCTTCGACGCATATTTCTATTGAATCTACACAAAATAATACACACTTATATTTTATTTTATGAATCATAATATTTTACTACAAACAAAAGTAATTATAATTTTTATTTACCGTTGAATTGAAGATTTCTCGGTAGAACTTATATCATGATTTTTTTTGCCGAGATGCTCGGAACGTAACTCGGACGTGATTGTATTGAAGATTGAAGATGAACGATTCCCCACGAAGTGTGCACTGCAAATTCGTGAATATTTTGTTGGTTGCCAATCATGTGAACTACAGACAAGTCGTTTCAAAAATTATTTGTATGACAACATAATACAAATTATTTTGGTATTTATTTAGAATATGGGCCTCACATATCGATAAAATTATGCTTAACCGACGCGTTTTTACACGAAACGAAAGAATCTGGAAGAAAAACGCGGCGGTCTGCCTCGCGAAGCGAGATATTAATCGTTAAAGTTGACGACTATTTAGGTTCGAAAACCTGTCATATCGATGAAATGTAGCGACACGGCGTGGTCACATGTCGATTAAGCATAAATTTATTGATATTGGATGAGGCCCGTATTCTAAATAAATACAATTATTTTAAACGAGATGAAATATGATCATATAATCTCAAAGAATATACTTACTTTATTTTTTGTACCCAACGTATCCACATTTTTCGCTGCTCAATTTTATAAATCGCTTTTGGAAAGAAATACAATTTTATTTCTGAACTTGTATTGTGAAATACATTCTTACACGTGTGCACGCAACAATTTAAATTTCCTTTCCGCAATTTTTCCATTACGATGTATTAGAAAACTCCAGCAAATAATGCAAATTCCGGCCACCATGGGCGCTCTAAGTCCTACTTTTCCGCTATAGTATACCAGCGCGCACAGCGAATCGATGAACCGCGCGCGCGTTATTATCGACTCAGCGGCCAGCAGGTAAATCAGATCGATAAGTCAGATCAGGAAGATTATTTTATATTTCTATCACTAAATGACTCATTGTCAGACCAGCGTTTCATAGAAAAAGAAAGAAAAGATATTCGAGCTAAAGGGAGTGGAAGTGGAAGCGAGAGAACATGAACTAAGAAGCGAAAGCGAGGGAACGCCGAACGTGTAGATACAAGGGAGTGAGAGCGAGAGAACGTGATCGATAAAAAAGGATTAGTATATAATAATGTAATCTTAATACAAATAAAATATTGCGGAATACATAAAGGCATAGAATATTACGCTATTTTTAAATCATATATTGTCTAAAAACATTCAACATACTAAAAAAAAGAATAATATTAATTATTAAAAAATTACCTCTTATTTTAAAACAGGTAGAAAAAGTTGCTAAGTGCACACACCAGTATGAAAAACTGTTGTACAAAAAGTATTAATATACCTATATCCAGTCAAAAATATAAAAATAATTGTCAGACAAACAACATTGCAATGGTACGTAGTATTGATTTCTGTAAGAAGAATGTTCAGATGAATAATAAGTGTTGTTTAATTAACATTTCATAATTTTAAAAGTATTTTAAATTTAAAAATATTTTTTCAAAAAAGTGCTGAAATCAGAAATATTGCATCAACTAAAAAAAGGAAATATAATAAACATTAAAAAAATTATACACACATTTTTAAATGTATAATCCTATCAAGATAATGGAAGATATTTAAATGTATATAATATTTAATTGAAATAAAAAATATTTAATGCAAAAACTTATACGCTGCTAGATCTCGAAATATAATAAGATAATGAAAACAACGTTTTAAATTTAGATCTAAACATGGCACTACGTATCGTACGCGCTCATCATATTTATTTGTGTATTTGGCATCTTCTTGGGAAGGTTTATAATTTGGGAAGGTAATATTTTTTTTTGTTTCTACTTACATATATTCTAACAGTAGGCTTGTGTAGAATAAAAAGTGCTATTTTACTCATGTGCACAATTTTTTTTTCATGGATGAGAGGTAAATGTAAAGCAATAATGCAGAAAAAATTATTAAAAATACAAATATGTTAAAATCAGATATATTAAGAATAAAAAGGTAGAAATTTGGGTAACCGTGTACCTACTAGAAATAATATAATACTAAGTAAAAATATAATATAATGTAATATAAAAAAAAATGCACATATAAATACACGCTCGGCACATACATGCATGCGCGCGCGCGCGTGTGTGTGCAAAAAATTGCAATTTGCAATTATATCTTCTTTGAAAGGCAATTATAGGTATATATTTTCTTTGTACTATTAATTTATCTTGTTATTCCTTGCACAAAAGTATTAGAGAATGTAAAAAAAATTAATTTTTACAAAATTATATTTTATATTTATATTTTATAATTTATATCAAAATATGTTAGAATAAAGTATAAATTATCTTGTAAACTATTTTTTTATAAGTCTTCTTAAATACTTTTATATGTCGAATAACCAGAAGATTATTATGTAATACTAATAATATTTATTTAACTTTGGCTGCTGCCAAGAAGTGGACTTGGTTTACAATAAGTTCCTTAACACACTCATTCATCCGCACATCGCCCGTCAATCACAAATTTTGACGGGATCATACCTCACGCTAAAGGTCGCCATTATTTATCACTACTGCTTTCGCCTATCTTTCTTATCTCCGCTTTTATCTTTTTCCTATCCTCATATAATTTCTTTAATATTTTTTCTTTAGTTGTATCTAGTTTATCGTTCCATAGTCTATCTATTTTTTTCCTGTTATCCCTTCCTAATTGGTTCTTTATACTGTTGCACTCCTTCACATAGTGCTTCAAATTATCCTTTCCTTCCTTGCAGAACAAACATATTTTTTTTTCTCTTCCCCCACCAATACATGTTCTCCGATTCCATGTACCACATCTCAGATTTATCAGGGCTTTGATACTATCCCCTTCGAATCTGCTTATCTATGTTTGCCCTTCTTAGATATTCCGGTCTATTCCGTCTCTCTCTAACTCTTTATACTTCCTGTTATACTTTGACTCTATTATATTATTCTCTTCCACTTGCCTCTGTATCTCCCAGTCTTTTAATTTAATTTTTTTCCCCTACGTTTCTCTCTTCTCTCCTTAACGAGACGACTGCCTTCACCCCCCACCCGTTTCTATTATAGTACTTTTCTTTCTCTCTACTATATCTGTCTTTTCATTTGTTTTTCTCTTTCTCTATCTAACATTTTTTTGGACCCATCTGCTCTCATCTATTTCCCTAATTTTTTCCTCATATCCCATTGCTCTTCCACCCCATCCTATCTTAAGCTTTCTCAACCCCAGTTCCGTTGACGTTTTAAAAACCTCTTTATTGTGTCCATCATGTCTAACATTGCTGTTTTATTCTTTGCTACAAACACCATATCCCATTGCTCTTCCACCCCATCCTATCTTAAGCTTTCTCAACCCCAGTTCCGTTGACGTTTTAAAAACCTCTTTATTGTGTCCATCATGTCTAACATTGCTGTTCTACGAACACCATATCATCCGCATATTCTAGCGACTATTCTCTAGTGTTTCTTAACTTTACGCCTCCTATCTTTCTTTCCTCTAGCTCTTTTCTAATGTCTGCTATATACAAATTAAATAGGAGTGGACTCATTACACAACCCTGTCTGACTTCTTTTGTTATTCTGAATTTCTCCGTCAAGCCCTCTTTTGTTCTTATTGCAACTTTAGTTACATTATATAATTGCTTCTATTCTCCTTATAAGTTCTTCATCTATTTCCTTTTTCCTCAAGATCTTCTCTCTTTCCACCTTGTCAAATGCTGCCTTTAGGTCTACGAATAAGGCATACAATTTGTCTTTCTTCCCTCTTTATCTACTCTTTGGACCAGGTGATCCAGGACAAAGATGTTATCCACCGTTGCCCTCCCACCTCTGAAACCCGCCTGGCTCTCTGGAAGCAGGATCCTTCAGATCCACCTCCCTCTCCAGACGGCATCTGAGGACCTCCGCATATATCTTATACGCAGAGCAGAGAAGCGAGATTCCTCTGTAATTTTCTACCTTTTCCTCATTTCTCCTTTTGTGTAACGGGACTATGATTGACGTTTTCAAGTTTTCAGGTAGCTCTTCTTCTCTCGTAGATGTGTTTTAGCAGGTCCACCAACTTCCTCTTAACTGAGTTGCCTCCATACATCCAGGCTTCCATTGGTATTCCATCGATACCTGTGGCCTTATTCCTCTTCATTCTTTTGATAGCCTTTTCTATTTCTTTCTCGTTCAACTATAGTTTTGGCTGTTCGATTTCTTCTCTTTTTTCACTTATTTCCTTTTCTGGTTCGGTTGTATCTTCTCCTTATCCGTATATTCCAATAGCTCCTTAAAATAAATTTGTCCACTCATTTCCTCCGATGTTATTCATTTTTCCTTACCTTTTTTCCTTCTTTTTTGTTATAAATTTCCATACTTCAGCTCCATTCTTTGTTATTTTTTAGTTCTTCTTCTTCCATTGTCCTCTTCTCTTCCTCTTCTGTTCGAGTAGGATTTTCAGATTTCTTCTTTTTTTCAGATATTTCCTCTATCTAGTTTTTCCACTCTCCATTTCTTATAAAGTCTTTTCACGCTCCTTTTCTTCCTTGTCCCCACCAATCTTTGTGGCCCATCTCTCTCTTCGTCGTATTTTACCTCTTTCTTTACCATAGCCTCATGTACCATCTGTTTAAGATTTGTCCATTTTTCCTCTATAGTTTTCTTCTTGCTGTGTCTCCACAAATCTATTCTTGTTCGTTTTTTCCTTATATCTCCTTATTGCCTCCATTATCTCAACGGATCCTTCATCTTCCTTCTGTTGACTCTGCGTCGTCTGCGTTAGTCACTTCTTCGTTTTTCCTCTCTTCTTTCTTTATCTTTAATTGTCGCACAGACAGGCATGTGGTTTTAAGTCCACCCTCGCATCTACCTCGAATTTGTCTATTCTATCATTCTATGATACATTCTCTCGCAAACTATCTATAGTCTATCACCGTATTTCCTCTCGCTCCTACAAAAGTATATTCGCCGTTCGTTGTGCCGTTTAGTACAGTACCCTCCTTTACTCTGTATAAAATCTATTAAGTTTCTACCCCCTGTCCCTATTATTTTGTCTTTACTTCTTCTCTCTATGTTACCTTCCTCTTCTTCTCCCCCTCCCAATTCCCCTGTTCTATATTAAAATCCCCTCCTATTATAATATGCTCTCTATTCTTCTTTTCTAACCATCTCTCTTTTGTCTCCTCCGCCCTACTCCAATTATCTTTATTGTAGACCGAAATAATGTTAATTCTTTCGCCGTCCGTCAAGATTTCCGA
The DNA here is from genome assembly GCA_030770255.1 of Temnothorax ravouxi. Classification (NCBI taxonomy): domain Eukaryota; kingdom Metazoa; phylum Arthropoda; class Insecta; order Hymenoptera; family Formicidae; genus Temnothorax; species Temnothorax ravouxi. Next base: position 6,604 of record JASTWP010001646.1, read on the forward strand.
CAGTATTAGACCTTCTCATTTTTAATCATTGTTGATCCTAATTCCCCCAGCTTTTTTTTTCTTTCCAATACAAAACCTATCGCTCTGCCTTTCTCTTTTATTCTCTTCGCATGACTGCACACCCATTCGTGTGTGTTCGGCATAAACTTTTTAATATTATCCATTTTTCTGCGTCTACCCATGTTTTGCTTAAACTTACAAAATCGAATTCCCTGATATAATTCCAGAAATCTCTATCTTTGTTTACTAATCCTGCTACATTCCAGAAGAGTATTTCAATCTTTTCTCTTCTCTTACGACGGTTATCTCTCTCCCTTTCTCCTTCTTCTTACATTACATACATTATCCACGTTGTCTACGTCCGCCACCACCTCATCTCTACACGTCTTCACACTGCTTGGCTTCCCCATATAAATTTTTTTTTTCTATTAGCTTATTTTCTTTTCGCTCCATACATACTTCCTACCTTGTACTCTAGCTTTCTATAATCTTATTTTCACTCACCTCTATCCTTCTGTTTTCTCTTTCCATCCTCTTTCTTTTATCCGTCTTTGCACCTCTCTGTTCTCAAAGGTCAGGTCGTGATCTCTGAAAATTTTCTTGGTTCCCAACTTCTTCTGCTTCTTCATGATGCTATCCTTCGATTCCCAGCAGTCCATTTCAACTTTTACTATCTCTCTTCTTTCTTTGCTGTTGACCGCATCTTCTTTACTCCCGCTTTTGCACCAAACTCCCTCTCAAGAAACGTTCTCCGCTGTGTCTATTAAGCTCTTGTTTTCCTCTTTATGTAATCCTCTGATCACACTAGATTATTTTTCTTTTTCTTCTTTTCTTTCATATTTTCTTTTCTCTTCTTAACCATCTCGCCACCTTTCCCACAATCTTCTCCATTTTGCGCCGATCGCCTCTTCAGTTATGTTTTCACTTCTTCGTTCGATCTTCAATAGCCTCTTTTCTATCTTATCCATCCTTTCCTCTATCTTTCTTCTTCTTTCTTTTATCCTTCTTCTAAGACGCTCATCCTCTCTCTCATCTCGTCCCTCAGGTCCCTCATCTCGTCTCTAATTCTCTCAGGATTGCTAATAGCGAGCCATCCTCTTCATCCTTCCTTTGTTACCGACAGATCTCCTTTCTCTTCTCTCTTCTTACCTGCAGCACCGACTCTTTTTTTTTATTTGTCTAATCCTGGTGGCGTTCTCACAGTCTTGTTATCTCTCTTAAAAATTTCCTTTACAAGTTGTTTTTTTTTTCTCTCTTTTCTTCTTAGCTTTCGCTAACTCACATGCCGTGCTGTTGTCACTTGTCATAAACTTTAATATGCTGATCGAGCTCGATCTTTCTCTTATTCTTAACTTCTCCTTTGTAAGTCTTCCTTTTTCTCTCTTTTCTTCTTTTCGAGTGGCAAAAATTTCTTTACCCGTTTTTTCATTGCTTGGGCTATCCAAAGTTGTAGCCGGATTCACATCTTTATTCCTTATTGCTGTATTCTCACTCTCGCCTGCTTCTCCCTTCAACCTGTCCGTCGCTTGTTCACGCACTCTTCTAGTCAATCTCCTTAACCGCTGCCTATATACCTAGACTGTTCCGTCTAGTGTCGCTATACCTACTCTATGCGTGCCGCAAATCTCGTTCCCTTTTGGAACGCACAGCGTTATTTTCCCGTCTTTTTCACCTAACTTCTCCCTCTCTCTAAAACATTAGCGCTCTTTTCCTTCACTAATTAATATTTTCCTGCTACATCTATTATCTTATTCTAAATTTAAGTTCTTCTTTCTACCTTTCTATCGGTTTAATGCCTATCTCGCCTCCTATTTCCCTCTAAACTCTCGCCTAATTTATCCGCAATTCTTACACGCATGCACAACACCACACGCTCCACTAACCAAGTCCCAGAAGATTCTTTTCTAAAAAAAGGCATGTTAAGTCGATACTCGCATATCTCGAAGTTTTTTGTTGCCGCTTTTCCGTGATGCCAATTGGTTCTCTCGCTGCGCTTACTTCATTTGCAGCTGTCATCGTATATTTGACAGTTGTGTGTATTGTGCTGTATCAAGAAGTTAATAGTGTAATAATAATAGCATAATGTTTAAAGCTAAATAGCGCGCGCGAAGCGCGCGTCTGTGGTGTCTAGTATTATGTAAAAAAATCAAATAATTTTATGATGAAATTCATGTGACTTTAAAAAATCAATTTTGGAAAAATTTCTAAAAAATCAATTTTCCAAAATTGATTTTTTAAAGTCACATGAATTTTATCATAAAATTATTTGATTTTTTTTTACATAATATATAACAATTTTGGAAAAAATTGATTTTACTATTATTTATTCCTTCAAACTAAAATATGTACAAACACACACAACTTCTGTCTAAAATATTTTTTACTGCTGGGCTCAATTTTACCAGGTTTAGCTAGTGTTCAACATTAAAGAATTAAAAATTGGTTTACTTACACCAGAGAGAGAAACCTGAGAGCGGCCATCCCCGTTTCGGGGGACGCCTGTCCTAATCTGCTTTCTGACAAAGTGGACGATCAACTATACGGCGTTACACTCGGTAACGATACATTGGGTTCGTGTCCCGTGCTATGGTTCGTGTCCGAACTACTCAGATGGAGGGGATATGCTGGTCGCGCAAGCCGGCTCCTCTGTCCGTGTACGCTCGGCATTCGGCAAGCTTCGAACGGGGAGAGAGAGGGCAGACATACGATCTGCTGTCTCCTTCTCTCTTGAGCTGTAACGTTGTCGGCGTTGCCGCTTAGCACGCTCCGGCTATTCCACGCCGGGTATCGCTTCTCGTGTCTCGCCGAGTGCGATGAGTCTCGAGTCGGTAAATCGACGATGCGCTATGTTACATTTATGTTTATATTTACGAGTTATAATTGTTATATTTATAAATATTGATATTGCAATTATATTTACAAAAAATTGCAAATAAATAAATAAATTTTATTAAACATAAAATCGCGTATGATCATGTACTTCCATAGTTTTCCGTACCGTTAAAATTAAACATAAAATTAATTAATTAAATAAATCAAGACACACGGTAGTGTCTCGCGCCAAGTACACGCGAAGCGAGACCGCACCGTGACTCTTTTACGCGAACGCACGAGTTGCGAGTACCCGAGATGTTGAGATCTCATATAATGAGTGTGAACGGATCAAGTTTTTAAGTAGGCTTTGATCGATAGCTTGGGGTCCAAATAGGGGGGGGGGGGGGTTTCTCACATAATATTCCGCTACGTGCCCTACGAGCGGGGATATTGCGACGCAAAGTCCAAATGTGAAAATTTATTTTTAAGATACTTCTTCTTCTACGTCGACCGTCTCTCAAGCCATATCACGTGATCAGAGAAAATGTCCCTTTCACTTTTTCGACACTGGCGGCGCAGGTATCGCCAGTTTCGATATCGCGCGCGTATTTCGAACGATCTAGTAGGTAAATTATTAAAGGTCGATAGACTTATCGGTCAGAAGGAAGATTTCTATTTAGCTAAATTAAGTATATATATAATATATATTGATTCTTATGAATCAAGCTTGAATTAGATGTTTAGGTATAATTCGATGTCCACGTGTCCCAGGTTGCTGATGACGAGGTCCAGATAACGCACTCCGTAGTTTTTGGTGTCTAGGTGTAATAATACCTCGAATTCGATGTCTACGTGTTCCAGGTTGCCGATGACGAGGTACAGATAGTGCGCTTCATAGTCTTCGGTGTCCAGGTGTAATAATACGTTGAATTCGATGTCTACGTGTTCCAGGTTGCCGATGACGAGGTCCACATAGTGCGCTCCGTAGTTTTCGGTGTCTTCGTGTATTAATACCTTGAATTCGATGTCCACGTGTCCCAGGTTGCTGATGACGAGGTCCAGATAACGCGCTCCGTAGTTTTTGGTGTCTAGGTGTAATAATACCTCGAATTCGATGTCTACGTGTTCCAGGTTGCCGATGACGAGGTACAGATAGTGCGCTTCATAGTCTTCGGTGTCCAGGTGTAATAATACGTTGAATTCGATGTCTACGTGTTCCAGGTTGCCGATGACGAGGTCCACATAGTGCGCTCCGTAGTTTTCGGTGTCTACGTGTATTAATACCTTGAAATTGATGTCTAGGTGTCCTAGGTTGCTGATGACGAGGTCTAGATAACGCGCTCCGTAGTTTTTGGTGTCTAGGTGTAATAATACCTCGAATTCGATGTCTACGTGTTCCAGGTTGCCGATGACGAGGTCCACATAGTGCGCTTCGTAGTTTTTGGTGACTAGGTGTATTAATAACTTTAAATCCAAATGTAGGACACGTAGATATTGAATTTGAGGTATTAATACACGTAGACACCGAAAACTACGGAGCGCACTATGTGGATCTCGTCATCGGCAACGTGGGACACCTAGACATCGAATTCAACGTATTATTACACCTGGACACCGAAAACTATGGAGCGCACTATTTGTAACCCGTTATCGGAAACCTGGGATACCTAGACATCGAATTCAAGCTTGATTCATAAGAATCGACTTAAAAATTCCCTAGCGGCAGAACTAAAATTATGTCATGACATAATAAAAATTCGTTGAAATAAAATTATGTCTAGACATAATAAAAACTGGACAAATTAAAATTATAGACATAATAAAAATTGGATGAATTAAAATTATGTCTTGACATAATAAAAATTGGATGAATTAAAATTATGTCTGACATAAAAATAAGTCCGCATTTTTATTATGTGTCTACACATAATTTTAATACATACAATTTTTATTATGTGTACACATAATTTGTTTTCGAATGAACGTAAAACGTATTTGTTACAATATCTATCCATTATTGAAAATCGATATGCGCGACAAAAGCTCTTGTATATCATTAATTATATTATTATTTATTATATATATTTCTATCCATATATTTTCAGTATTATTATTGTTACATTAGAAAAATTATTAGCATTTAGGATACGAATCTTTTTCCGTTAGTTTGTAAAAGTTTCATGATTAAAAAGATCATGTCGTATTATTAACATATACCTAAGATTTATAGAATCGTTATTAATTTTATTATATATCTCAATTGCGCGAATCTTAAATATGTTTTGTAAAAATTATGCATAATATTCCTATGCAAGGATAAGTGTTCAATTATTTCTTCCTATTGCATTTAAGTATAGAAAAATATACAATTTCTATGTGTTTGTGCACTTTATATTTAATGAGCAGGCAATTAATATAATATGATTTAATTTGCACTACGTTTACATGACACCGTTAATTGGGTTTTATAACATTGGTAGTTGTCAGGAAGACCAATCGTAATCATTCTTTAGAAGAATGGAATAGTTGTGATTGACTGGCCTAAGAACTACCGATGTTATAAAACCCGATCAACAGTGCCATGTAAACGTAGTCTATGTCTCTTTATTGACTGACATAGTTATATACTTTTAAATCTTTTTCTTTTCTAAAATTCAATCAATTGAATAGCAAAAACTACGTTATCATATTATATACCTTTGTTACGTAGTGTGCAAATGTATTTTGAAATAAAGGTTATATATTTTCTACTGAATTATTTACACACACGTGCGGTTTCAGAGAATCATTTTTCGCCAACTCAAATATGTTCCTACTCAACTGTCAAAATATGAAAGATAATTTTATCTTATAGTTGTGACATTCGCTTGAATTCCCGAAATAATTTTCAAGGATGTGAGTACGAATATATATATCGTACTATTTAATATTTATAATTAATAGAAAATTATAAACGATGCGTTATGTATGAGAAATTTGACAGAATTGCTTTTATCAAATAGAATTAATTTGTGATTAGTTGAAAGAAATAAAAGAATAAACAAATCAGGTAAGTTTCAGACACGTGTTACAGGTGTCCATCTGTAATTATCAAAAACATCGATACCTGTAAATATCGGTACATATACAATTGCGAACAACATTCAGTAAGACACGCGAATAAAAATAAATAAAAAATTTTACAGTTAACGACTTATTAACATTAATCATGCTATATTGCGATTATGTTTTATGTTGAAATTAAAAAATATATACAAGGTGTACAACTAAAGGGGTTACAGATTATTATTTTTAAAAAACTAAGCAAAATATTAAATTGTTGCTTTCTTTAGAAATAATAGACCGTAACACTTTCAGCTTCATACCTTGTATATCCTGTTTATAAGATTATAAGATATATTGTTTATAAGATTAAGATGCGTAACACACTACAAAAAGACGTGATATCCGTACAAAATTACCTTTTTAAAAAAAAAGGTAAAAAAAGGCGCCAAGTACACGCGTAGTGTATATGTATTATGTTGTTACCCTGTTATGTTGTTACCTCGAAAAAAACAAAGTTGTATATATTACCTCCAAATAGCTTTACCCTGTACATACTGTTTATAAAATGCGTAATACTACAAAAAGGCGTGATATCCGTACAAAATTACCTTTTTTAAAAAAAAGGTAAAAAAAGGCGCCAAGTACACGCATAGTGGTGTATATGTTGTTACCTCAAAAAAAGAGAAAGTGGTGGTATTATACCTCGAAAAAATATAAGTAACAAGTGGTAGACATAATCTTTATATCTCGAAAAATCTCGAAATAAGCAGTAGTATCTTTATTTCCGAAAAATTATAACCCAAGTGATACACATTACAAAATTATGTTACCTTATCAAAAAGAAGAGTCGCGCTTCAAGTGATCTATTACAATTACAAAAAAGAAATGATATCTCTTTAAATTACAGCGCCAATTACAGAGAGAACATATATATTGCCTCAAAAAATAATTGTTGCACTACTTTGAAAAATCTTTACATTGTGTCAATTAAAAAAGAATGTATGATAACAATTTTATAAGATTAAAAAATTTTATTTAAATTTTACAATGGAATACAAGATATTTAAATACAAAGTTTACATGTGTATTTTTTAATGGTCACAAAAAATTACAGACGTAACAGTACAAAATAAAAATATTTTATTAAATTATCCAACGAGGGAATACAATTTGTATTTAAATACAAAGTGTTAGGGATATCGCAAATTCTCGTACTCAAAGTCGATGTCCCTATCGATATATAGGGGCGCCATCAAGCGTTACCGACTGCGTCGTCGGGTTTACTATCTACCATTTATTGTGATCCATGTTCTTCTCAATAGTCTGTCCGTTCTGTTTGGTTATCTCTCTACTCTCGATCATCGCGAACGCGGAGGCAAATTACTTTGTATCGAATCGTTTCGTTCATTCATTTTATGTTAAACGTATTCTTCCAATAAACACAAGAGATACATTCGGCTTTACATCCGTCTCGTTTTCTCGGTCGTTACCTATCCCTGCATAGCTCGAACAGGTTATGGGCCCAGAGCCGCAACGACAAAGTGAAGAAATACTTTTTCATATCTAAATTCGCTGAATCCACGCGAGAGTTTCTTTGTTCTTTCCGGGCGTGATACGTCGTGAACGCGATATATCGACCGTGACGCGTCATAAGTAAATCATCGTCGTTAAAGTGCGTTCCGCGAATAAATCGACGATGGCACAGACAAATACAATTAACTCTACGCGATTAGAAACGCTAACCAAGGACAATTACGATACTTGGGTGATACAAGTGGAAGCATTACTCGTTAAGAACGATAACTGGGGCTACGTGAGTGGCGAGAGGCCATGCCCGAAATCTCGTGGCGATGCCGACGACGCAGCAACTCGAGCAGCCATCGCAGCGTGGGAGAACGAGGATCGCAAGGCAAAATCTGACTTAATCCTAGCTATAAATCCCTCTGAGTTGAAGCAGGTACGTGGTTGTAAAACGTCCAAAGATGTGTGGGATAAATTAAAATCCATATACGACTCGAAAGGTCCCGCGCGCAAAGCAACGTTACTCAAACGCCTTATTCAAACAAAAATGTCGGAAGGCGGGGACGTTAAGACACACATCGCTCAATTTTTCGATGCCGTCGATAAGCTAGAATCCATGGATGTTCAGATCAACGGAGATCTTCTCTCGATCATGCTTCTCTATAGCCTACCTAGCAGTTTCGAGAACTTTAGATGCGCGATAGAATCTCGCGACGCGCTGCCAAACGCTGAGCAATTAAAAATAAAAATCGTAGAGGAATACGAAGCGCGAAATCAAGTCACCGTCAACGAATCAGGCGCGATGCTCGCTCACGGCAGGCGCAACCCGAATTCGAAATCCGGCAAGAATAACGCATCGACGTCACATAACGATAAGAACGCGAAAGCACCTTTTCGTCCTAAATACAAATGCTCTTTCTGTAAGATTACCGGCCACAAATATGCTGACTGCCGTAAAAGGAAGACGCAAGAAGCCGAAAAAGCAAACAATACGGAAGCGGAAAGTTTCTTCGCGGAAGTCGCTCAGTATTCGTCATCCGAGCCCGCCAAGGGCGTAGGCGCAAGTCAATGGTGTCTCGACAGCGGGTGCACGTCTCATCTATGCAAAGACGCTCGAATGCTGACAAACTCGATGTCCACACAAAGCGACATCAGGTTAGCCAACAACGCAACAAGTACGGTGGATGCAAAAGGGAACGTAGAACTTCTCACGAGAGTTAATAATAAAACTAAAAGGATTCGACTGGAAAATACCCTGCATGTTCCAGATCTGAGAACCAACCTATTATCTGTAGCCAAGATTGTGGACAAAGGCTATCAAGTCGTATTCGGCTCAAACCAAGCATCCGTAAAGGACATCAAAGGAAATATTAAGCTCACCGCTGAACGTCAAGGTGACTTATATATTCTGAAAGGATCCGGCGAACAAGCTAATACAGTCTCGCAGAAGAAATACTCTGATACCGAAATCTGGCATCAACGCCTCGGCCATCTTAACTTAAGAGACTTACTACTAATGTCGAAAACTCAAGCAGCATCCGGATTCAAGCTGAAGGATAACTCCAAAGTTTCGAACTGCGAAATATGCATCACACAGAAACTAACAAGTTTTCCATTCTCATCTCGAGCTAACAGATCGCAGCACCGCCTCGACATCATTTATTCTGATCTCTGCGGACCAATGCGAGTAAATTCAACGGGAGGCGCGCGCTACTTCATGACGCTCATCGACGATCATACAAGATGGTGTCAAGTCTACTTTCTGAAGAGTAAGGATGAAGCAACAAGCAAATTCATCGAATTCAAGAACTTCGTCGAAAATCAGACAGGTCTCAAGGTGAAGGCTTTTCATTCGGACAACGGAAAGGAGTTTTGCAACTCCGCCATGGATCGTATATTGAAGGATTCCGGAATTCAACGACGCCTAACCATTCCGCATACTCCTGAGCAAAACGGGGTAGCCGAGCGGAAAAACAGAACGCTGATTGAAACCGCTCGTTGCCTGCTGGCACAATCCGGACTCCCGACACAATTTTGGGCAGAAGCTATCAACACTGCGAATTACATACGGAATCGTTGCATCACTAAGAGTTTGGATGGATGTACTCCTTACGAACAATGGAAAGGCGAGAAGCCCGACATAAGTCATCTTAGATCATTCGGATGTAAGGTACACGTTCTAAATAAGAATCCGAATAAGGGAAAATTCGAGCCCAGAACCGTCGAAGGCATTTTCGTCGGTTATGCTGACACTTCCAAGGGTTACCGCATCTGGATCCCGAAGGACCGAAAAGTCATTGTCGCAAGGGATGTGAAATTCCTGGATGGATTCGACACGAATAACACTTACGAAGACTTCATAAGTAATGAAACGACAAATGGTCGGACGAAGCTTCAGGATGAAGATGATGACTCACTTCAAAACCTAGGGATAGATATCGCAAACAATGATGAAATGATCCATCGTCGAGCACCCGAAGATCCAGCAGATGCTGATATCACGGCTGAAGATGAAGACGAGGATGACGATCCGCTACCATCTGCAAATGAAGATGACCACTTCAACGAAGATCAACCGCTTGTACGAGGTCCTGGACGTCCACGGAAGATTCGTACCGGGAAACCTGGTCGACCAGCTAAGCAGTACCACATGAAAGGACCGGTTTTGCAACAGAGTCGGCCCGCGACCGTTGAGGAAAATCCCGAAGAAGAGAATATGGCCGAAGATCTGGAGTGGTTCGACGCGCAGTTTGCCATGGCCGCTTCTGAAATATCTCTTTCTCAGGCTGTTTCAGGTCCAGACGGTAATGAATGGCGAGACGCTGTGTATGCCGAGATTAAGTCTCTCGTAAGCAACGACACCTGGACACTCGTTGACAGACCCAATGGCGAAAAGGTGATAGGCTGCCGAACCGTGCTGAGGAACAAATACAAGGCGAACGGAGAGCTGGAACGAAGGAAGGCCCGCGTAGTTGCAAGGGGATTCTCACAACGTCCTGGCGTAGATTTCCACGATACATTCGCCCCGTTGCAAGACTCAGTTCGTTGAGGGCGCTCATGGCTGCGTCCGTAGAGCAAGGCATGCGGATCTCACAAATTGACATCACTACTGCCTATCTAAATGGCATAATGGACATGTTAGTATACATGGAGATGCCGGAGATGCTACAGGAGATGCTTGAGAGGATCATTGCGACCGAATCTAACGCTGTTCTGATCGAGAAGGCTAAAAAGATGTTGTATGCGCTCAAGAAGGGTAACAAGGTATGTAAGCTCGAGAAGGCAATATACGGCCTTCGTCAGGCAGGCCGTCGATGGTACGAACGACTGGACGAAGCTCTCAAGAAACTTGGACTGACTCCAACCCATGCCGACCCGTGCGTGTACTACGACAAGGAGAAACGAACGCTGGTATTGGTCTACGTAGACGATATTATCATAGCTTCTCGCGATGAAACCCGCATCATTCACTTGAAAGAAGAACTGGCCAAGGTCTTCGTAATCAAGGATCTTGGATACCCAAAATATTGTCTCGGGATTGAAATATCTCGGATCAAGGACGGGATACATCTATCTCAAGCTGGATACATCCGTGACGTTCTAGACAAATTTGGCATGACCGATTGTAAGCCAGTGAAGACACCTCTGGATGCTAGTGTCAAGCTGCATGGTGCTGTCGAAGACACGGACGCAGACGAATCAAAACTACCCTATCGCGAACTCCTAGGTTCGCTGATGTACCTGGCACAGGGAACTCGCCCTGATATTGCTCACGCAGTAAGCGCACTAAGCCAATGGTGCACCTCTTTTAAACGAGTCCACTGGACATCTGCCAAGAGGGTACTCAGATACCTCAAGGGCACCATCAACCACGGATTGTACTACACGAAATGTGGAAAAGCCCTTATCGGATATACGGATGCTGATTGGGGCAACTGCGGCCTGGATCGCAGGTCGTACACTGGATCTGTGTTCCTACTAGCCAACGCTGCTATATCGTGGGAGTCGCGAAAGCAAAGAACCGTGGCTCTCTCATCCACTGAAGCGGAGTATACCGCCCTTAGCGATGCTGCAAGGGAAGCCATTTATTTATCTAAACTTCTTTCAGAGATTGGGTTACCATCACTCGGGAAGGTAACACTTCATAACGACAACCAAGGCGCTGCGAAGCTGGCTGTCAACCCGGTCTTCCATTCCAGGTCAAAACACATTGACATTAGATGTCATTTTATTAGACAGGCCCTGACGGATCACCGGATCAACCTCGTCTATACACCCACGGAGGACATGATCGCCGACGTTCTTACCAAGGCACTACCGAGCAGCAAACATTCGTTCTGTACCAATGGACTTGGGATGAAAGACATCGCAGCCTCACGCACTCAAATTTGAGAGAGGGTGTTAGGGATATCGCAAATTCTCGTACTCAAAGTCGATGTCCCTATCGATATATAGGGGCGCCATCAAGCGTTACCGACTGCGTCGTCGGGTTTACTATCTACCATTTATTGTGATCCATGTTCTTCTCAATAGTCTGTCCGTTCTGTTTGGTTATCTCTCTACTCTCGATCATCGCGAACGCGGAGGCAAATTACTTTGTATCGAATCGTTTCGTTCATTCATTTTATGTTAAACGTATTCTTCTAATAAACACAAGAGATACATTCGGCTTTACATCCGTCTCGTTTTCTCGGTCGTTACCTATCCCTGCATAGCTCGAACACAAAGTTTATATATGTATTTTTTAATAGAATAAAAGATTTAATCACAAAGAATTACAGAGGTAACAGTACAAAATATAAATATTTTATTAAAATACATAAATTTTTCTTGTAAAAATTTTGTTAAAAATGGACCTTGTAAAAATCTTTGTGTTAAAAATGTAACATACTTATGTGTTAATTTAACTAATTTTGATTATGTTATCTGCTTTTTTGTGTTAAATTTATATTTAAGTAAATCAAATGTTAAAATAACACATTTTATATTTAATCGTAAGATTAACATAAAAATAATATAATTTTGTTTAAAAAATATTCTTTTTATTTATATTTAACCTTATACAGATGCCTATTGTACATACAAAAATGTTTTTTATATTTATATTTAACATTATACAGATGTCTGTTGTACACAAAATTTTCGTTCACATATCATCAAACTTTCCTTTATTTTGTGTTAAATTATGAACATATTTGTGTCATAATTTGACATATTCATATTATGTTCAATTTACACAAAAATTTGAGTGGACCATTTGGGACATGTGAAATATGTTGAATTTAACACAAATTTTTTTACTGTATAATTATATATCTACGAATATGAACAAATATGAGGTATTTTTTTCATCGGAAATCATATTGCGCCCAGATCTGATTGTATTATATATGATCATATAAAATTACATGTGTTATTAGATTTTTTTATATCTAATAATATATTTTTACATCTGACCATATTACACTCATTTTTTGTCTAGGGTACTTATTTTTGCTATATAAAATTATATATAGGAGTCAGTCCCAGAGTATTATATAAAATTATATATAATTATAAATTATATAATAGCTTATACATCCCGGGAAAAAAACGAAGCGGTCTTATATGGTCGCTCATATATGAACTTTGGCCGCATAAGCTTTTATATGGTCATATATGATTATATAAGATTATATAAAGACATATAAGAAATATCAAGCACATATGAGCATATAAGACCATATAAGACCGCTTCTTTTTTTTCCCGGGATCTTGCATATTTTCATATAGTTATACCTATATGATTATACTAGCATGCCCCGTCGAGCTTTGCCCCGAAGAACATGTGTATTAAGACACATAAATAGTCTCTCTCTCTCATTTTTTAAAGCCAATTTCTAAAAAAATTGGTAATGAAAAATTATACACTTTAACATATCCCTGGTAGAAATTGCCTTGCCAGCGCCACGACACTTGTCAGCGCCATGCAAGTTTGCCACGCCACAGCCTTATCCTAAAAACTGGAAAGAGCCATATCAGGGCCATGTTCGCGCCTAATATGGCATTTACATAAAATTGAACGGGCGCAGGTCTGGATTTGACTGAGTTTCTAATGCGATCCACACTTGCGCCACATTAGGTGCTGTCGAGATTCTTCTCTTTGGCTTCTATATCAACTTCTTAATTGTTTTAGAAATTATTAACGCATGTATGTTAAAATTGAGACAGAGGATTGTTTTATCTTTCACCTGCCGCGGCCGGGGTCCTTCGGCTGGCAGGGCTCTACTAATTTATCTGGCAATAAATGATAATAAATATATAATAATAAATAATAATAATAATAAATGATAATAAATAATAATAATAAATAATAAATAATAATAAATAATAAACAATAATAAATAATAATAAATAAAAATGGTATAATAAATAAATAATTTGGTTCGGCAATAAATAATAAATAATAAATTAAATTTATATAAATAATTTATAAATAAAATATATAAATAAAAACAATATTAAATAATTATTACTCTTTTTAAACTGAATTTGTTTCTTAAGATGATTTTTGAAAAATTATATATTTGCGCTGATTATGACATATGTAGACTATATATAACACTTACATCAAATTAAGAAGTAGCCGACCACGTAAGGCAGTTGACTCACGATCCAGAGGTCCCGAGTTCGATCCCACCAAGGTAAGTGTTTTTTTCAAATACGAGAAAATATTTATAATCATAGACTGCATCTTAAGAAACAAATTTAGTTATAAAATAGTAATAAAATTTCGAAAAAAAAATAATTTTTTTTATGCCAGGTGAATATCATATAATACCGCTGCCATGTTAGCGCCATGCCAGCGCCATGCCAGCACCCACGTCAGATCTGTAGCGCTAGCGGGCAAAACGTGACGTTTCGCGGATGGCGCTTACCAGCGTGCCATGCCAGCTCCTGAAATGGCAGTGTGGCACGCTGGTCAGTGCCATGCAAGCGCCCAGTCAAAATTTCTACCAGGGATTCAATCAAATATTTTCCGAAAAATTCGAAAAATTTTTGATACCGATTTTCAAAAAGATAAGTTTTCGCATTATTAAGATTCAACATCGACCTCTATATCTAGGGCAACTCGGCACTTACCGATCAGCGAAATCATCCTTTGGTTTACCCTGGCATTTTTTAGGGAATTTTGAGATTGCTCACTCGTTCATTGCGAGCGAGCAATCTCAAAATTTCCTACAAAACGCCAGGGTAAACCAAAGGATGATGTCGCTAATCTATATATCGTTTATAAATAAATTTTCATATATTTTTGATAAAAAAAGATATTACCAAATTCGTGAAAACACCAAAAAAATCGGTAATGAAAAACTATACAGTTTATAGCACTCCCCGGGAAATTCTACCTCTGTTTTAAATACAATTTTTTAAAAGTCGATAAATTATTTCCAGAAAAATTCGTCAAACTTCTGATACCAGTTTCTAAAAAAATCGGTAACGAAAAATTATATACTTGATAGCACTTTCCGGTAAATTTAACTCCTACTTTATGTACAATTCTTTGAGATTCGGTCATTCGGAACCGGTTTCCAAAAAGATCGGTAATAAAAAATAGTACACTTTATAGCACTCCCCGGGAAATTCTACCCGTACTTCATGTATAATTCTTTGAGATTCAATCAATTATTATATTTCCCGAAAAATTGGAAAAATTAAAAAAACCGGTTTCCGAAAAGATCGGTAACAAAAACTGTACACATCATGGCGCTCCCCAGAAAATTCTACCCCTACTACATATACAATTCTTTAAGATTCGGTCAATTAATTCCCCAAAAATTGAAAAAATATCGATACCGGCTTCCAAAAGGATCGGTAACGAAAAATTATACACTTTATAGCACTCCCCGGAAAATTCTACCCCTATTGCATATATTTTGGTAAAAGTTCGGTTCAGGGGTTTAGACTGAGCAATATTAAAGAATCCGTGAAAACACGTTTTACTTCTTTTCACCCCGTTAGGGCTCGAATTTCTAAAAATCCCTTCTTAGTGGCACTCCCCGGAAAATTCTACCCCTATTTCATATACTTTTGGTAAAAATTCGGTTTAGGGGTTTGGGCTGGGCGTTGATGAGTCAGTGAGTCAGTCAGTCAGGACATCTTCCTTTATATATATAGATATGAAAAATTTTTTACCGGGTCAAGTTGTTCTATTGTAAATCGGCACAATGATACGGCACAACTTTTGTATCAGTTGTATTGTGGAAACCACTCTTATAATAAAGTGGCACACTTTAAAAATAACATTTAAAAATAACGGTTTTCTGCAGTGGATGGACACCGAGAGCATAATAAAGTGGCATCCTTAAAAAATAACATTTAAAAATATATAACAATTTTCTAAAACTTATTTAAATATATATGTCTTTTTATAATCTTATATAATCCTTATATAATCTTATATAATCCTTATATAATCTTATATAATCCTTTTATAATCTTATATAATTCTTATATAATCTTATATAATCATATATGACCATATAAACTCTTATCAAGCCAAAATTCATGTATGAACATATAAGATTTCTTCTTCTATATGAGCATATAAGACATTATAAGAAATATTTTTTATTTGTCCTTATATAATATCTTATATAATCAAATATGACCATATAAGTGGTAGCTTTATATCTTTTTCACAAAATTATATTATCTAACTTAACTCAAGTCACATGTATTTAAAAAAAAAGATGTAAAATCTTTAATTTCTTTTTCACAAAATTATATTACCTAACTTAACTCAAGTGACATGTATCTAACCAAAGTGGTAGCTTTATATCTTTTTCACAAAATTATATTACCTAACTTAACTCAAGTGACATGTATTTTAAAAAAAGATGTGAAATTTTTAAATTAAATTGTGCCAATTGTAAAGAGAATATGTATATTGCTTTGAAAAATAATTGTTATGTAACTACTTTAAAGAAATAAAACCCAAGTGGTATCTTCGTATTTCTATTCAAGGGTCTTCCTCTTCTAAACCCAAGTGATAATAGCTTCTTAATTCTCTTTAACAAATTTTTAATATTACAAAGAATCATTTTAATTACAAAGAATTAAAGAAGTAACAGTACAAAATAAAAATATTTAATTAAAACAAAATAAATAAATTTTTCTTGTAAAAAAACTTGGCGCTGCTTTTTTACTCCTGTCGCATTCTTCTCTAAATTATGTTTATTGTTTTTTATTCAATCAAAAATCTTAGTACTAATGTTTAAATTTTAATGTTTAAATTTCAAAGTCTAGCAGCGCCAAGTTTTTTTACAAGAAAAATTTATTTATTTTGTTTTAATTAAATATTTTTATTTTGTACTGTTACTTCTTTAATTCTTTGTAATTAAAACTATAAAAAAGTTACGTTCCGTACGGACATGGGTTAGCCTAACCCGGCGACTTTGATCTACTGTATATCGGGCTGTAATTTGTCAATTGAAACAAATTTTTTTTTCTTTGGATCGGAAATTTTTTTAAAAATACAATGGCGTTAATAGATTTATTACATTATTTCTTTAAACAAAGATACATTTGAAAATTTAAACAGTTCTCAAAAAATTTTTATAAAAATTCATTTTTTCTTTTAAATTGCATAACTTTATAAAAAAAAAATCGACATTTTATAAGTCGCGTTTGAAAGCTAAAAAGTTGTTCTTTGAAATGGCTGAATTCGTTTTTTGATCCATTCCAAAAAGTATATTTTTTTTAAACTATGAAAATACCCGGTTTTTTTGCGATAGCGATATAACGTTACTTGCTTGATTTATCGTAATAACGCAAAAAAAATATCTTAAAGTAAAAATAGTTTGTTTGGATGTTGTTGATTAGTATAATATAAATAAATAACAAAAATCAACTCTTCGAGAAATAACATGCTTGCACGGATACGTTATGCTGGTATGTTACAGAGTATCATTTTGAGGTTAGAATGCACAAAAGTATATTAAAAATAGTAAATTATACATACCAGAATACTCTACTGCAGCAAATACTCAAAAAACACAATTTTTTTTTTAAACACGGATTTTGTAACGTTCCGCACGGACTGGGTGTAGACTACCCGAGTTCAATTTTCAAAATCGTATAACTTGAGCACCAAGCGTAGACTGACGCTGCCCCTTGGCGTTCACATAGTAGCTACCTCAAAAATTTTCCCCCCCCGGTACGGACCCCCAGCATTCACTTCCTTTGAAATGGCGCTACTTTCAAAATTTGCTCGGGTTACGCTAACCCAGTCCGTACCCTGAGGGTTAAGTCGATTCTTATGAATCAAGCTTGAATTCGATGTCTAGGTATCCCAGGTTGCCGATGACGGGTTACAAATAGTGCGCTCCATAGTTTTCGGTGTCCAGGTGTAATAATCCGTTGAATTCGATATCTAGGTGTCCCACGTTGCCGATGACGAGATCCACATAATGCGCTCCGTAGTTTTCGGTGTCTACGTGTATTAATACTTCGAATTCGATATTTACGTGTCCTTACAGTCGAATTCAACGTACGATTACACCTGGACACCGAAAACTATGAAGCGCACTATCTGGATTCCGTCATCGGCAACCTGAGACACGTGGACATCGAATTCAAGGTATTAATACACGTAGATACCGAAAACTACGGAGCGCACTATGTGGACCTTGTCATCGGCAACCTGGGACACCTAGACGTCGAATTCAACGTACGATTACACCTGGACACCGAAAACTATGAAGCGCATTATCTGGATCCCGTCATCGGCAACCTGGGACACGTGGACATCGAATTCAAGGTATTAATACACGTAGATACCGAAAACTACGGAGCGCACTATGTGGACCTCGTCATCGGCAACCTGGGACACCTAGACGTCGAATTCAACGTACGATTACACCTGGACACCGAAAACTATGAAGCGCACTATCTGGATCCCGTCATCGGCAACCTGGGACACGTAGACATCGAATTCAAGGTATTAATACACGTAGATACCGAAAACTACGGAGCGCACTATGTGGACCTCGTCATCGGCAACCTGGGGCACCTAGACGTCGAATTCAACGTACGATTACACCTGGACACCGAAAACTATGAAGCGCACTATCTGGATCCCGTCATCGGCAACCTGGGACATGTGGACATCGAATTCAAGGTATTAATACACGTAGATACCGAAAACTACGGAGCGCACTATGTGGACCTCGTCATCGGCAACCTGGAACACGTAGACATCGAATTCAACGTATTATTACACCTGGACACCGAAAACTATGAAGCGCACTATCTGGACCTCGTCATCGGCAACCTGGGACACCTAGACATTGCATTTAACGTAGGATTACACCTGGATACCGAAAACTATAAAGCGCACTATCTGGATCCCGTCATCGGCAACCTGGGACACGTGGACATAGAATTCAAAATATTAATACACGTAGATACCGAAAACTACGGAGCGCACTATGTGGACCTTGTCATCGGCAACCTGGGACACCTAGACGTCGAATTCAACGTACGATTACACCTGGACACCGAAAACTATGAAGCGCACTATCTGGATCCCGTCATCGGCAACCTGGGACACGTGGACATCGAATTCAAGGTATTAATACACGTAGATACCGAAAACTACGGAGCGCACTATGTGGACCTCGTCATCGGCAACCTGGGACACCTAGACGTCGAATTCAACGTACGATTACACCTGGACACCGAAAACTATGAAGCGCACTATCTGGATCCCGTCATCGGCAACCTGGGACACGTGGACATAGAATTCAAAATATTAATACACGTAGATACCGAAAACTACGGAGCGCACTATGTGGACCTCGTCATCGGCAACCTGGGACACCTAGACGTCGAATTCAACGTACGATTACACCTGGACACCGAAATCTATGAAGCGCACTATCTGGATCCCGTCATCGGCAACCTGGGACATGTGGACATCGAATTCAAGGTATTAATACACGTAGATACCGAAAACTACGGAGCGCACTATGTGGACCTCGTCATCGGCAACCTGGAACACGTAGACATCGAATTCAACGTATTATTACACCTGGACACCGAAAACTATGAAGCGCACTATCTGGACCTCGTCATCGGCAACCTGGGACACCTAGACATTGCATTTAACGTACGATTACACCTGGATACCGAAAACTATAAAGCGCACTATCTGGATCCCGTCATCGGCAACCTGGGACACGTGGACATAGAATTCAAAATATTAATACACGTAGACACCGAAAACTACGGAGCGCACTATGTGGACCTCGTCATCGGCAACCTGGGACACCTAGACATCGAATTCAACGTACGATTACACCTGGACAACAAAAACTATGAAGCGCATTATCTGGATCCCGTCATCGGCAACCTGGGACACGTGGATATAGAATTCAAAATATTAATACACGTAGACACCGAAAACTATGAAGTGCACTATCTGTACCTCGTCATCGGCAACCTGGGATACCTAAACATCGAATTCAAGCTTGATTCATAAGAATCAATATATATTATATATATACTTAATTCAGCTAAATAGAAATCTTCCTCCTGACCGATAAGTCTATCGACCTATAATGTATCTACTAGATCGTTCGAAATACGCGCGCGATATCGAAACTGGCGATACCTGCGCCGCCTGTGTCGAAAAAGTGAAAGGGACATTTTCTCTGATCACGTGATATGGCATGAGAGACGGTCGACGTAGAAGTATCTTAAAAATAAATTTTCACATTTGGACTTTGCGTCGCAATATCTCCGCTCGTAGGGCACGTAGCGGAATATTATGAGAGAAACCCCCCCCTATTTGGACCCCAAGCTATCGATCAAGCCTACTTAAAACTTGATTCGTTCACTCATTATATGAGATCTCAACATCTCGGGTACTCGCAACTCGTGCGTTCGCGTAAAAGAGTCACGGTGCGGTCTCGCTTCGCGTGTACTTGGCGCGAGACACTACCGTGTCTCTTGATGATTCTTTGTAATATTAAAAATTTGTTAAAGAGAATTAAGAAGCTATTATCACTTGGGTTTAGAAGAGGAAGACCCTTGAATAGAAATACGAAGATACAACTTGGGTTTTATTTCTTTAAAGTAGTTACATAACAATTATCTTTCAAAGCAATATACATATTCTCTTTACAATTGGCACAATTTAATTTAAAGATTTCACATCTTTTTTTAAAATACATGTCACTTGAGTTAAGTTAGGTAATATAATTTTGTGAAAAAGAAATTAAAGATTTCACATCTTTTTTTTGAAATACATGTGACTTGAGTTAAGTTAGATAATATAATTTTGTGAAAAAGATATAAAGCTACCACTTAGGTTAAATTTTTGAATGCTTGTACTTGGCACTTTTTTTTTACCTTTTTTGAAAAAGGTAGATAGTTTTGTACTGATATCACCTATTTTGTAGTGTTAAGGGTCGACAGGAGTAACACTACCGACCTCTGTCGGGTTGCTTAGCTGCGAGTCCGTATTTTATTTATTATAAATTTTTTAAGAGCCAAAATGGAAAATCCGGCTATGTACCAGCTTGCGGCTGATCTTACTGATTAAAACGAGCATAAGTTTAATGAGATTTGTTAATTAATTTGGCTAAACTTTGGGATAAGCCGTTCCTAAGCAGCTTTGCAGGCTTGCTTAGAGCTGCTTATCCCAAAGTTTAGCCAAATTAATTAACGAATCTCATTAAACTTATGCTCGTTTTAATCAGTAAGATCAGCCGCAAGCTGGTACATAGCCGGATTTTCCATTTTGGCTCTTAAAAAATTTATAATAAATAAAATACGGACTCGCAGCTAAGCAACCCGACAGAGGTCGGTAGTGTTACTCCTGTCGACCCTTAAGCAAGAATCTGCAAAACATTTTTATTTTTTATTTTTTAATTATTCACAAAATTAGCAATAACAACAAATACATAAAAATTAATAATATTTAAGTAAAAGTAAATTATATATTTTTCACAAAAATTGAAGGAACACTAAATTTATCTTTAAAAATAGGCAAAATTCGAGCAGCTGTAACTTTGTTAAAAATGAATAAAATTTAAATTTCAAGCTTAAAGCGGGGAGCACACACTTCTGCATAACGCATAATGCGTAAGCATAAGAAAACTGATTGGTCTATTTCCTTATGCACATGTGTATGGACCAATCAATTTTCTTATGCTTACGCATTATGCATTGTGCAGAAATGTGTGCTCCCCGCTTAAAACCTCTACTTTCGAAAGGTTACTATTATTCGTCCAATTTTTATTATGTCTAGACATAATTTTAATTCAGCGAATTTTTATTATGTCATGACATAATTTTAATTCTGCCGCTAAGAAATTTTTAAGTCGATTCTTATGAATCAAGCTTGAATTCGATGTCTAGGTGTCCTAGGTTGCCGATAACAAAGTCCACATAGTGCGCTCCATAGTTTTCGGTGTCCAGGTGTATTAATACTTTAAATTTGATGTCCACGTGTTCCAGGTTGCCGATGACGGGTTCCAGATAGTGCGCTCCTTAGTTTTCGGTGTCCAGGTGTAATAATACGTTGAATTCAATGTCTAGGTGTTCCACGTTGCCGATGACGAGGTCCACATAGTGCGCTCCGTAGTTTTTGGTGTCTACGTGTATTAATACCTCGAATTCGATATCTACGTGTCTTACATTCAGATTTAAAGTTATTAATACACCTAGACACCAAAAACTACGAAGCGCACTATGTGAACCTTGTCATCGGCAACCTGGCACACGTAGACATCAAATTTCCAGGTATTATTACATCTAGACACCGAAAACTACGGAGCGCGCTATCTAGACCTCGTCATCAGCAACCTGGGACACCTGGACATCAATTTCAAGGTATTAATACACGTAGACACCGAAAACTACAGAGCGCACTATGTGGACCTCGTCATCGGCAATTTGGGACACCTAGACATCAAATTCAAGGTATTAATACACGTAGACACCGAAAACTACGGAGCGCACTATGTGGACCTCGTCATCGGCAACCTGGGACACCTAGACATCGAATTCAACGTACGATTACACCTGGACACCGAAAACTATGGAGCGCACTATCTGGATCCCGTCATCGGAAACCTGGGACACGTGGACATCGAATTCAAGGTATTAATACACGTAGACACCGAAAACTACGGAGCGCACTATGTGGACCTCGTCATCGGCAACCTGGGACACCTAGACATTGAATTCAACGTACGATTACACCTGAACACCGAAAACTATGAAGCGCACTATCTGGATCCCGTCATCGGCAACCTGGGACACGTGGACGTCGAATTCAAGGTATTAATACACGTAGACACCGAAAACTATGAAGTGCACTATCTGTACCTCGTCATCGGCAACCTGGGATACCTAACATCGAATTCAAGCTTGATTCATAAGAATTAATATATATTATATATATACTTAATTTAGCTAAATAGAAATCTTCCTCCTGACCGGTAAGTCTATCGACCTTTAATAATTTACCTACTAGATCGTTCGAAATACGCGCGCGATATCGAAACTGGCGATACCTGCGCCACCAGCGTCGGAAAAGTGAAAGTTACATTTCCTCCCTCTTTTATATATATATATATATATATATATATATATATATATATATATATATATATGTCATAAGACGTCGGCGTTAGGAGAAAGTATCTTAATAAAAAATTTTCACATTTGGACTTTGCGTCGCAATATCTCCGCTCGTAGGGCACGTAGCGGAATATTATAAGAGAAACCCCCCCCCCTAATTAGACCCCAAGCTATCGATCAAGCCTACTTAGAACTTGATCCGTTCACTCGTTATCGAGATCTCAACATCTCGGGTACTCGCAATCCGTCGCGTCGCGTAAAAAAGTCACGGTCGGTCTCGCTTCGCGTGTACTTAGCACGAGACACTACCGTGTCTCTTGATATAATAGTTACATATAATTATATATAAAAAAATTTATATCGCATATTCGGTTCTGCTTGCTTGAAATGACATTTTTACAACAATTCTCTACGACTGTAATGTAAAAACTCAAATCGCAAGTTTCTTGTAACTTGCGACAATATGGATTGCTTGCGACTAATGCAGAACCACCTTTATTGTCGTTTTTGGATTATACGACTCAAAATACGTAAGAATACGTAAGATTTATTTGTTCCCGTAACAGTTCCCAAAACCTTAATTTTGCATATGCTTCTTAAGCAATTTCATAATCTTTTGTACGTTTTGCCCCATAAAACCATAACGGGCAACATGAAAACATCTCATAGTTATTTGACAATTTTTTTTTTGGTAAATATGCATAAAAGGTCGAACCTTACCGATGACCTTGACCTTGACATATGTTGTCAAGGTCACCCTTCTGAGTGACCTTCAGAAGGTTTTAGCTGGCGGTCATTGTTCATTAAAAAGTTATAAACAAAAAAAAGTTTGGAAAATATAGCAATTATTTGAGTATTGGAAGGCATAAATAACTAATATATATGTCAAAAAGACTTCAATTTATCAACAATTTACTGCTTTAAATGTTGTGTTTTGGTAAAGCAGCGACTTTTTCGCGAAATAACGTATTCTCTGCTTTAACAAAAAGACTTCAATTTATCAACAATTTACTGCTTTAAGTGTTGTGTTTTGAAAGCAGCGACTTTTTCGTGAAATAAAGTAGTAGGTAAGCTATGTTAGTTCTACCCCAACCAGTGGGATCTGAGGGGTGGTGAGGGGCGGGGGGGAACCGCGGGCGGGGGGGGGGGCGGGCGGGGGAGGCCGCGGGCGGGGGGGGACCGCGGGTCGGGGGGGACGCGCGGAGAGGGGAAACCGCGTTTTTCGAGCGCCATGGGAGGGAAAGGGGGGGAACCGCGTTTTTCGAGCGCCGCGGGGAGGGGGAGGGGGGAACCGCGTTTTCCGACGCCGCGGGGCGAGGGGGTCCACATTTTCCGGCGCCGCGGGGCGAAGGAGTCCGCGTTTTTCGGCGCCGCAAGGAGGGGGGGTCCGCGTTTTCCGGCGCCGCGGGGCGAGGGGGTTTTCCGGCGCCGCGGAGCGACCGCGTTTTCGCCGCGGGAGGGGTCCGCGTACAACGGCCGCGTCGGTCCGCGTGACGTCACGCGCTCGCGTTATCTCTCCCTCGCCCCGGTCGCGCGCGTCTTCTCGTTCGCGCGCGGTCCCTCCCGGCCCCCGGCCGCCGTTCGCGCGCCCGACTCCCGGCCCCCGTTCGCGTTATTTCTCCCGGCCCCCGGCCCCCGTTCGCGCTCACAATCGCGTTTAATTAAATTTATATTATACATAGAAAATTCGCTTACCACCGCAGGATTTGAACCAAAAACCTTTGGCTCTTGAGTCAGTCACCTTCAGAATACAGGCCAGTCTCTTAATTTACACCGCGGTATTGCACTCACGCGCTAAACTCAATAATAATATCCAGATTCATAATAATATCCAGAGGTCCATAATAGTTGGAAATCGAGAAACTCCCGGTTCGATCGGAGATCGGCGATTCCGAGTTCGCGACGGATCAGATATCGCGGTACGTCGACTCTCCACAAATCCAATCTGCCACAATTTCTCCCGAACGGTTCGCTGATTTTCACGATCTTGAATTTAGAATTAACCACCGGTTTGCACAATTTTATGTACTCGTCGCTCATGTCACGTTAAAAAAAAAGTTCAATCATAAAATAATAATGAAACTGCGGTGTTGCACTAACGCGTCTAAATCAATTAGACGCTGTATTCTCTACCGCTCATGAAAACGACATCTTCTATTCTTTCCCAGTATATTTGGAACTTGAGAAAATTTCGGTTCGATTGGTGATCGGCGATTCCGATTTCGCGACGGATCAGATATCTCGTTACGTCGTAACAATTCCTCCCAAACGGTTCACTGATTTTCACAATCTTGAATTTTGAATTAACCACCGGTTTGCAAAGTTCGTTGTACTCGTCGCTCATGTCACGTTAAATTTGGTGCACAGTAGCATTAAGAAAATAATTTTTTCGACAAGACAAACACGTCCAAGCACGATCAAGCACGCCAACCGACTGCTCTTACTTCTAGTCCTCGACTACTGAGCGTACCATCAAATGCATCCTTCTACATCTCACTATTGTCACATCGTTTGTTTATCATATCTAATTTCACCATGATCTCAGCATCCATACAATTGCGCATGCCGAAAAATCTGCGATGGGCAGTTTTGCACGTGTGCGATGAAGTCACCGCGAGACACGTATGTTCTTGAAAACGATATCGCGCCATTGACTTTCGATGATTTGATCTGTATAACTGCTATTGAACAGCTATCAAACAGCTCTTGAACAGCTATCAAACAACTAAAACAGCTATCTGTATAACTGCGATCTGTATAACTGCTATTGAACAGCTATCAAACAGCTATTGAACCGCAATAAAACAGCTAAAAACAGCTAAAAACAACTATCAAACAGCTCTTGAACAGCTCTCAAACAACTAAAACAGCTATCTGTATAACTGCGATCTGTATAACTGCTATTTAACAGCTATGAAACAGCTATTGAACCGCTATGAAACAGCTAAAAACAGCTAAAAACAGCTATGAAACAGCTATCAGATAGCTATTGAACTGCAATGAAACAGCTAAAAACAGCTATCAAACAGCTCTTGAACAGCTATCAAACAACTAAAACAGCTATCTGTATAACTGCGATCTGTATAACTGCTATTGAACCGCTATCAAACAACTAAATCTGTATAACTGCGATCTGTATAACTGCTATTGAACAGCTATCAAACAACTATTGAACCGCTATGAAACAGCTAAAAACAGCTATGAAACAGCTATTGAACCGCTATGAAACAGCTAAAAACAGCTAAAAACAGCTATCAAACAGCTAAAAACAGCTAAAAACAGCTATAAAACAGCTATCAAACAGCTATTGAACCGCTATGAAACAGCTAAAAACAGCTAAAAACAACTATCAAACAGCTATTAAACAGCTATTGAACCGCTATGAAACAGCTAAAAACAGCTATCAAACAACTAAAACAGCTATCTATATAACTGCGATCTGTATAACTGCTATTGAACCGCTACTTTTAAACAGCTAAAAACAGCTTTTAAACAGCTATCAAACAACTAAAAAACAGCTAAAAACAACTCTTGAACAACTAAAATATCTATATTATACTACAAAGTATGTGGGAAAAGGAAATAAAACATCTATATATACATATATAGTTTATTTCAAAAAAATTATTTCTGGTGTCGCGACCACCAGTTAAATATTTTTAATACATTTTGTAATGCGCAATTCTTAACATGTTTTTCGCATCTTACAGTATTAGTAACATCTATATTATTTAAAGATTCGATATCTTCGTAATCTGCATCCAAAGTCTCAATTTTTAGATTTTTTCTCGCTTTATTCTCAAGCAGATCCACCAGCCATTCTCGTTTCTGGCATCCCTTGACGTACACAAGAGTCGACGTCTCGTCGCCCTCTCCAAGTACAGCTGATGTAATTAGATGTTTCGCCATGCTGTAGGGCACGTTTCCGTCCTCCCATCGTAGTCCATGGTGATTCGCAATCAACCAGAAAGCGCATGATTTGTCGGATTTCGCGAGGAGACTCCATGGCATGGGACATGTAAAAATGTAATGCGCCAAAACGGTCCCGTTTCTCAGAACCGCCACCTCTTTCACGACAAATTTCATCCCGACGGTGAATCCCTGCAGTGCAGATCGACAAACGTCGGTACGATCATGACGAAACGATGGAGCAATCTGTATCTTATCGCGGTACATCAGTGTATCTTATATCGCAATATCTGCTGATATTGCAATTTACATGAGTTTGCGCACTACATTAGACAGCGGGCAGTATTCGATTACACGATCATGCAAGATGAGGCAATAGGCGGTAGTATTTGCAGGTACATTTTCTTTACAATCAAATTCTATTCGCACATCCACGGTGGCGCTCTTGACAGATTCGTTTTGTCGCGAGCAATCGATGACAACAAAAGGTCCTTCCATCAGGAATGTATACAAGCTGCAAAGCGTATCGATGGAATCGTATCCGTAATAAGTTTTACGAAAACGCGCATACATATCGAAAAGAACGGCGTATCGATTTTTAGTAAAATCCAGATTCATATCGTCGTACGGATAAAATTCGGAGTTTAGATAAAGTTTGACATTGGTCAAGTTACAGTCATCGAATACGCTAACATTTTGAGACATGATATTCTTGCGGCCGGTCTGCAGCGCAAAGATAACGTACCGCGGCTTCTCTAGCTGAGTCGCCGTCTTGACGGCCCACGAATGCTTGGTTGTGCTCTGCAACATGGGGTACTCGTACAGATCCCACGAACGAAAACTGACACTAAGATATCGCCCGCTTTCCAAGGCCCGTAGCATGGATAGCTTATTGATCTCGTTTAATGTGACGTGAGGCATTCGCCACTGTATTTTAAACAATTCGATTTCCGGCTCTGTCGCCGGATTTCCTACAATGCAATTGTTATCGCTACGCGCTCGTATCAAAATTAATTCGTGACGAGCATTAACAACGACGCGTTTGTAATCTTTGCAAAAGCCTAGCTACAACTTGAGCGGTACGCAAAAGTTGAAGTATCCTTCCGGTATGCTCGATGTAACGTCCCAGCCAGCATTCCGCATGAGTTGAGAATCATTATATGATAGCGATACGTAGTTCTTGATGGTACTGGTTATTCCAACGTTTCTGTTGCAATCAATCTCCACGCCGTTGAGCTCGTATCGAATCTCATCGAACATGAACGCCACGCAATTATTCGCATGCGTTGCCTGAGACTCATCATTCCTTATCTTTATTACCAATCGTCCTTCAACGTAGAGAAAGCTTTCACACGGCAACGTGTATAAATCCTGCTGTTGTATGGGTATTCTTATCTCATTGTTATGTCCAAACGTTGTGTTGGCGTACGGATTGTACGTGTGTGTCTCAATCTTGACGACGCTGTCGTCAAAGATCGGTTCACCACCAATGCTTAAGATATTAGCCATTTCGTACGACAAAACCCAATGATTTCAAAAATTCAACGTTCGACGCAGTGAGTTTCTTCTTTGGAGATCGGATTGTCTTTTTGTTTCTCGTCTGTCGCACCTGCTCAGCTTCGTTCAGTACAAGCATCTCACGTTATCGCCGTCGTCTTCGTACATGCAGTCTAACGGTGATCTCTTCTCCGCGAAAATCAATCAATCGACCGTCCTGATCCACGACGCGAAGCGTCAAGTCCGAAATGCTCCGTACGATGATCGGAAGGTAAATGATCTGTGCCGGCGTTTCCGATATCTTATATCCTGGAGGCACGCTCGGTGAAAACTCGTGTATCGTGTGCACGTACTTGTCGTTGCTGTACGCACCAGCGGTCACGTTACACTCTATGCGAATGATGTTTACATTGATGATATTTATCGGAACATTCGATTCGTGCCATTGTCGCGACTTCAGCACGCGATTCGCTGAAAATCCCAGCAGCGATCCAATGTTGTTCGGTTTTGTGAAATTTATCCGATAAGCGCACTTGATCTCGCTCTTCATCGTATTGTTGTTGGCTCGAATAATAATCAATGGGTGTGAGTCATCTTCGTTTGTCGAGACATTATTGGGTTGGTCCCATAAAAGAGCGCGTTTCAGATACATGTCTATATCATGCAGTTCGTACGATCCTTCGGGAATGGTAATCTCTTTGTCGTCGTCGCCATAGTAGAATTTATTGTTCGACGAATTTACATTCGGTATCGTGTGATAGGTTTCAAAATCTGTCAGACCGAGCTCGTAATCGCCATCGCTCAAATCCACGGCGGGAAAGTAGCTTACCGCGAGGATGCTGCTCTTGCCGGTGAGCGTAAATGTCAGTGACATGTTTGAATGAATACTGAGATTAAACAGCGTAACGCCGGTCTTTAAATTGATTGTCAACCGACTGTAGAAAACGCAGACACAGTTGTCCGCAATTGCTCTGATCGTATCGCTGATGAGGCGTGCGATTGTACTCTATTACATTGTTCTCTAGATACTGCGCCAATTCTCTCGGTGGTCGAAGATTGCCAAAACTGTCGAAATATATGGCACGATCTCCCCTCTTCGCGTACGCCACCCAGTGAGTACCCGGTCCCTCAGTATTATCCAAATTCACGATACCGCTCTCGTTTCGACGTATATCGCCGATCGGTAACGAGTCGCGCATAAAAATACCTCTAAAATATGGAATGCGCATACGTTTTGCCAATTGTTGCAGTTGCACGTTGGTAGTTACACCCTTGGGAATTTTTAGCGTCTTTTTGACGTTTTCTTTTTCCTCGAGACTCCCCGTCCGCGTTTGTACGGAGCGAGATAAAGTCCGTGACCTTCCATGGCGCGATTGTGACGTTGCATCTCTTCCAGCTGACGCCGCGCGGCTTTGTTATCATTCACGGCCTTTGCGACTCCCGCCGCTCCGCCGACCAACGAGCCGAGAACCCCTAATAACGGCAGGATCGGTAGGATACCGCCGCGTATCGCTACCGGAAGTATTCGCTTGGTCTTCTTCTTTTTCTTCGTTTTCAAACCCATACCGAGTTTCGTTTTAGCCATCATGGCTGCCCAGACGGCTGTAGCCGCAGCTCTCTCTCCGAGAGTAGAATCGTTCGCGGTGACACGTTTTCGCGCTTCCGCGGCGAGTATATTGTCTGCCACGTGTCGTTCTGCGAGATCGTTGCTACGCGAGTAGGCTATGTCGTGCTCGCGACATGCTGCGTCCAATGGATTAATACCCCGATCACCTCTTGCCAATCGTGTTTCTAAGCGAGTTCCCGGTCCGCAAAATTGATAGCCGGGGATGTGTAATTCGATCGGAAGCTCGTTTATCGCGCGATTCAACAAACCTCGGCCTATCTTCGGCGGCATTCGCCGCAGTTTTTTATCAACGGCGGCGGACCGTCGATGTGCGTTTGCTGACACGGCAAATTATAATGTATTAAACAGCGCCGATATTGTTGAACCTCCGAATCTGCCTTGATATGTTTGGGAAGCTTATCCCACAAATAATCTATGTGATTATAAAACTGTCGCAGTAGAATGACCTTTGGTATATACTTTAACTGCTCGGCGGTTAAATCGTAAATATCGCTGTTATCCGACACGAGCAAAAACATTTTAACGACTGAGCATCTCAGCTCTACGCGCCTCTATAAATAGGCCAGCTTTCTCGATATTGTTTTTTATTTGTTGTGGAGGGGAGGTAAAATGCGGTTCGTACGACAATCGCGGACGATCAAAGTGACAAACTTTGACGATAAAATACCGTTAACGAAAGAGGTACGCAAACATGGAGGCATGCTACCGATTTCTATACGCGGCATCATCAGCGGCCCGTCGAATTGCGGCAAGACAAACGTCTTGATAAGCTTGCTGGAAAGTCCGCACGGTGTACGTTTCGAGAACGTGTATGTGTACTCGAAATCGTTGCAACAACCGAAATATCGATATTTGGAGAATATACTAACACCGATAGAAGAGATTGGCTACTTTACGTTCTCGAATAACAGTGACGTCATTCCACCGATCGAGGCGCTCCCGAATTCTATTTTTATCTTTGATGACGTGGCGTGCGACAAGCAGGATACGATAAGACAATACTTTGCAATGGGCCGGCACGCGGACGTTGACTCTTTCTATCTTTGTCAGACATATGCAAAGATACCGAAGCATCTTATACGCGACAACGCAAATTTATTGATTCTGTTTAAACAGGATGGTACCAATCTGAAACACGTGTACAAGGATCACGTAAACACAGATATGTCTTACGATGATTTCAGTAAATTGTGTCATACGTGTTGGCAACAAAAGTATGGATTCGTGGTGATAGACAAGGACAGCGCGATTTCGAATGGTCGATACAGAAAAGGATTTAACGACTTTGCGATACCGAAACGTGGTTAGTTGTTGTCGACGCGCCGATTGAACAACGTTATCGCAACATGGACAGCAGCGAGGAGATTAGAGAGCGTGAGAGGATAGCAAATCAAATTGCGAAAACGAGCAATTCGATTCGCAAAAAAGTATCACGCCCTGAAAACTGGCAAAGTGGAGGAAGATGTCGCGTTGGAGAGACACTTTAAGCCCATCATCGAGCCTCTAAGGCAGATTGTCGAAAACACCGTTGGCAAAGAATCTGATGTGTCAAAGATTGAGAATGAAACAGCGTGGGAAGACGAAGAGCCGAAGCTCAAACGACAACGACCAAACGCGTCGTTTAACGACTCTGAAATGGCTTCAACTCCGGTTACATTGATAAGATCGATAAATGTGCCATCTAATTTGAGCGAAATAACCAAAATTTTACAGCCGCGTAAAGCAAAACGATCGAAAGGTCCATTGAATGAACCACCGATAACCTCTGCGCCTTCCGTACAACCCACAGTGTTCGCAAACGAAGATGTTTTCGAAACCACGAATGACTCACTCGTGACGTCCGTTCGACAGCAGTTGCAAACATCTGAAGGTCGAGAAACGTTGCGAGATCAATTGGGTCCATTGAGCCAAAAGTACATCGGGGCAGTTCTGAGCGGCGATGAAGAAAGCGGTATGGACATCGCGTACGGTGTTAAATTCACCAACGATGGAATGATGCTCGGTAATAAACGTTTCGACGTGAACAACGAGGACAACATAATTATCGACGGCATACGATACGCTGGCACACGCGGTCTTTTTGAATTAATCTTTAAGAAATATCCCGATGACGATATCTACACGGAGGACGATATGCAAACATACAAGAGCATTCTGTTGATGACGAATGTTCATAAACGCAATTATGATGCTCACGCTCAAATAAAGGGCAACGGGGGATACAAGTACACACATATAATCGGGCCGTTGATTTCAGGTAAAAAAGCTGGAAAAGGTATACCGCGTGCCATGACAGGCAATAAGATCGACCATATAATTGCATCGTCAATATCGGGTAAAAAAGCTGGAAAAGGTATACCGCGTGCCATGACATTAAACGACAACAAGATCGACTATGTTCATTGGGACGATCCCAACGAGCTCGTAGATCGTCTTCGATTGCTCGAAGCGTCACGCCTAGCAGGTCACACCAGTCACGATAACGAGATCCTGTCGATTATCGAGGAACTTCGCGAGGCTGGACTTATTATAAATTAAATGGTGCGACAGCGATCCGTTCAATCAACATCGAAATGCCGATCAACAAGTTTGGTATATCGCTCGGAAGAGGCGGTGCAGAACCGTACTATCAATGGAGTGGATTAATCAGAAATTACGTGCGCGATAACGCTCTTTGCATGGTCGCCACCGACTTTGACGCGAAATCGCGCAAGATTCGACGGATAGCGCCGCCTGTAGATGATGGCGATGCAGCCAATAAACGTTACGTGCAGCAGAGCGTGCAAATTTTGAAAAATCGACAGGATGAAATCGAGAGAAAGATGGCCGCATTCCAGAATAACGTGCAAATTACTCTAAACGAACTTCAAAAGATGATTCAAGATGTAATTGCGAATCATCGCAAATAGATAAGAACGTACATCTGATATCTACGTCAGTTGCGCGTCATCGTCATGGCCGGTAAGAAGCAATCAACTGAGAAACGGAGGCTGGTAGAAGAAATTACACGCTCCTGCGAGAAGAAATTTTTCGCGAAGACGCGTCATAGTGCAGGGATACGATGACCTGTGGCAGGCGGATGTGGTCGAGATGCGTCCATACACGCGATTCAACAGAGGCTACCACTACATACTCACCGTTATCGACGTGCTGAGCAAGCACGCATGGGCCGTACCGCTCAAGGCCAAGAGCGGACCCGAGGTTACTGCGGCGATCGCGAAAATAATTCGAGACGGCGGAAGATGCCCGAAAAATCTGCAGACTGACAAGGGGAAAGAATTTTACAACGCAAACGTGCAGAAACTCTTGAAGAAACATAATATCAATCACTATTCGACCTATTCCGTAATGAAGGCATCGGTCGTCGAACGATTCAATCGCACGCTCAAGAACGACATGTGGAAGATGTTTACGCGCAATGGAAATTACAAATGGATCGACTCGCTGCCGGGTCTCGTATCGGATTACAACGCGCGAAAGCATCGAACTATCGGCATGCGACCCATCGATGTTACCCCCGCGATCGCCGACAAGCTCCTAACAACGGTGTACAGCCACGTAGAGATCGCTGCTCCCGCGCGATTCAAAGTGGGCGACTCGGTACGCGTGAGTAAATTCAAGACAATCTTCGAGAAAGGATACACGCCAAATTAAACCACGGAGGTGTTTAGAATTGTCAAAGTGCAGAAAACTAATCCTGTGACGAATCTGTTGGAAGATTCCTGCGGAAAACCCATCGCCGGTGGCTTCAATGAATACGAGTTACATCGCGTTGCTAATCCCGACGTGTATCTCGTTGAAAAAGTTTTGCGCAAAAGAGGGGATGAGGTTTATGTAAAGTGGTTAGGATTTGATAATTCACACAATTCATGGATACACAAGAATAATGTATTGTAAAAATTTATTACAATATAAAAACATATTATACATACAAATGTGTCATTTATTTTTCTAAATGTATTTACAATATATTTACAATGGTATTTTATAATGTCCCCATGGCAGCGTTTCGGTAGAACCGGGTATAATGTAGCGCTTATCGTCGTACGGACTTAGAGCTATTTTCGTTTCGGATATGGTGTATACCTCGTGTAGTTTGGATCTTATGCAAGCCTGCTTGTCGCGACATTTCAATTTCGTCGCGCAGACACCGCGTGTAGTCGTCGAACGTTATCGACCTGGCTACGACGTTACTCTTAACACCTTTAGCCTTTTTCGTATCTTTTTTACCGTCTACTCGCAAGGCATACATCTTTGCTCTAAGCCCGACGAATTCGGTCATTATCGCACCGCTGTTTTCGTCTTTCATTAAGCCCGGTACTTTTTTATTGGCGAGTGGGATACCATATGTATTATCGATCGCGTATTCGCTAGTGTCAAATCTATGAATATGGCGCTTCATGGTATCGTATACATCGTCGCACTCGATGTGATAAATGAGACTGTCCGTATCGGTGTACGTGACTTTACACTTATCGCGATACAGCGGTAACATGTACTCGTGATGAAATTCGTACAAACATGTCTTGGATATATCGAGGATGCACATACCCACGTAGATTGGTTTGTCGAACTTCACCTCGAGTTTTCGCATTTCTATTGCTACAAGATTCTCCGAAAAGACGCTTCGGCTATGAAAATTTGGTTTTGCTATCATTGCCTCCGCGCCGTATCTACCCTCCCAATGAGTCACGAGTCGCACGTCAACGTGATTGCGCACATTCTCCATGGTTTTACCAAACACGGCATTGTTCATCAATTTGTATAAATTTTTTTCGAAATCATTCTTGGCCAATGTCCTAAATTTCGTATTAAGTTCTATATAATCGCGAAGCCATGGAGATTGCGCGAATTTCAGTATGCGGTGAATCTTTGATATACGGAGACCGTGACGAGTACACTGCTGCAGGTTGCGATAATGTATTACATATCGTTTCTTATCGTATAATGTTGCGAGGAGCTTGTCCTGCCGCTTACCGGGTGGTTTATCGCGCGTCGGACAGAACGGTAGGTCAGTGTGCGCGTCGTGAAGATGTTGTGGATACTCCAAGTCGACTTCGAGTATGTAGCCTATCGAGGAATCTAACGCGACATCCATAACATTAAAATCGGTTACGTCGTCGACCCATTTAAAATCTGCATATGGCAATGGTTGACACATTGCCCAGCCGTATAAGTTATTTACATCAAAATACATCAGGTACGACGACGGTTTCGATGGATCGTACGACTGCATGTACTTGTTGTTGGCCAGCGCGTATCTGTTTGAACATTGACTCAAACCGCCGCGTATACCGCGTTCGATAAACATGATCATGTCAATGTCGGTGAGCAATTCGAAATTGATGTGTGTATGCTTTAACATGGCATCCCATGTAAAACCCGGTAGAGTATAATAATACGCGGGATCGAGTCCATAACTCGCGACGCAACTATCGCGAAAATTTTCAAAGATATCGGCCAACAGCAAGACATCAGTTTTGAGATATAAATCGCTGTAATCACCGAGCGTTCGAATGGAGAACCGCTGCCAGACGTTGACGGCGTGCGCGTAATCGCTCTCGGATACGGTGTCACCTGTCAATGAACTGTAAAACGAGTCGCGCGGTGGTAAACACAAGTCCTCCAACTTTTCGACGCAGTCAATGTATTCATAGGGAAATACACCTTTTCGTGTCAGCAAATCAAAATTTTCTGCGGATATTTACAAAATTCGCGTTGCAATATTCGCAGTTTATCCTTGCTGAGATAAGATGCCAATTTGTCGAGACTAGCGGTGAGAAACTTGTACGAATCGATAAATCGCAATTTGACGCACGTTTTCTTATCTTTATCTTCGGTGCTTTGAACATTTTTTGTAAACGAAATATATTTTTCTTTTGTAATTGGGAGTAAATCTACATGTCCTTCGTACGCTGTTGCTATTTCAGTTATAATAAAATGTGCGTCATAGCCCGATAAATTATGAAACACTATGGGAATGCAATGCGAATCTTTATAATTTAAGTTACAATTAGAATGCGCGGGACCTCTGTATCGGACCGGTCAGGTGACAATGGTCGCGTACTCGCACGTCGTCTGGCTCGAACGGTTTTTCGCACACGTGACAGTGCGTTGCGCTGTTAAACTTTTTCCCACTCGTCTCGCGTGAAATCTGCCATGGGTACATTAGTGGACAAAATGGTTTTTACGTCGTGAGCTAAACGTCTTAGCTCCTCGGCGAACCACGCGACGCAATCCTTATCGCGACGAAACCGATACATAGATAACGACTCGTCGTACGAGCAACGCACGTAGTACCCTATGCTAAACACGCGATGATGCTGATATGTGTACCTAGACGTTTCCGGATCCGCTTCCATCTTCTCCAGGGTACATTCCAGGTCGGCGTATACGATAAACGGAACTCGTTCCTTCCTGCTAGTGATTTTTAAAGGCCAGCCACTTGTCGTTATCGCTCGGTAACTTGATCGCGCAGTCATTCATCTCCTGACAGTCGACGGTGTGGGCTTCCAATTTCTCGTTGGAGCTGAAGTAGTGCAAAGCATCTGCAAAAATAAACGCAAATATTATAAATTTTTTTTATACACAAAATATTATATATTATTAAAAGAACTATAGGTACTTACCGATCACAAAAGTATTTTTTGTTCGTATTTTTGCTCAATTGCGAGCTCACGAGGCGGGATAGGTTCTTGATCCACGCAAAATGTCCCACGTTGTCGTCATGCATGTACAGCAGATTTACGTGTCTGCCCATCTTACGATCAGTAACCCGTAATGGCAAGATAGCAAGTTCCTTGTTTTTTTCGATGCTGTAGACGTTGATGGAGATGTCGTTGTAATTTTCAAAATTTTTAATTTGATCCAACGTCATTGGAAACTTAATGTCCGTAAGATTTAGCACCGACGTGTAATGTGGATACGACGATTCGCGTTCTGCATGTCTCTCGGCTGGATACAGAGCAGCCACCACTGACCATGCGAAACATGCATTGTCTCATTGATTGCACGTTTATCACCGCTCTCTTCTTTTTAATTTCTCGGGTATTTCCACAAAACATCCCGCGTGCAATGGATTATATTTGTTCACATTTACCGTTAAATTGAGTATACTCGACAACGCCCATCCGCTATCACGTTCCTGGAATTCCTCCAGCTTTGCTAAGGTAGGCTCGATGACGTGTCGCTTGTACCACTCACACAGATCGGACTCACGAAAGAAGTTCATAGTTTCTCGTTGCGATACTTTTATTCGCGCGTTTGTCACCCGCAACAAATTCACCATTAAACACTGTGTTAATTTTTACATTGCCATGTCGTTGCATGACGTTCCGCACACGATCGAGTACAATGTCTCCCGCATCTTTGAGAAATTGATGAGGGTCGATGTGTTTGGAATTTATTACCGCACCTGTCAATATACGAATTTTAAAAGCCGTATCTATCTCGCGCCATCTGAGTCCTGTCTCACTCGCACTGTATCCAGCACCCACATGCACGAAACGTTGACGTACCGAGTCTTTCAAACCTTCGAGTCGCGCGATACAAGCGACCAACGACTGTTTGAGACCGATCGATGACTGATCGATCGATAATCGTGGTCGTTTAATTCGGCTTTGTTCTTCCAGCGAATCGATAAACTCGTCGCATCGTTGCTCCCACGCGGCAAAGTCTTCTCTCGAATTTAACAGGGTGGATTGCTCCAACAACACTTGCTCCATGTTATTGCACGATCCTCTTGCTAACGCCATTTGTTGCACTCACGACTTCCAGTTCTCGACTATTAAGCGTATCCCCCAGATTCGTCATTTTATATTCTACTAATTATGCATCGTTTGCTTATCATATCAAATTTCATCTCAGCAGCCGTACATCGGCGCTATTTGCAAAATTTGCAGTTTTGCACGTGTTCGATGAAATCGTCGCGAGACATGTCGCGACAAGTTCTTCAAAACAATAACGCTCCATTGACTTATGCAAAATTGCAAAATTTGCAGTTTTGCACGTGTTCGATGAAATCGTCGCGAGACATGTCGCGACAAGTTCTTCAAAACAATAACGCTCCATTGACTTATGCAAAATTGCAAAATTTGCAGTTTTGCACGTGTTCGATGAAATCGTCGCGAGACATGTCGCGACATGTTCTTCAAAACAATAACTCTCCATTGACTTATGCGAAATTGCAAAATTTGCAGTTTTGCACGTGTTCGATGAAATCATCGCGAGACACGTATGCTCTTGAAAAGAAATCATATTTGATGCCCGATGAGGTGATCTCATCACGAATGTTCTTGACAAAGACATCACATTTAACGTATATGTGGATTGTGGTGGTGGTCACCATGCAGCAGCCGTACATTGGGGCTATTTTTGCAAGATTTGCAGTTTTGTGTATGTATAAATGGTCTACGAAGATTCTAGAGCGCAGTCGAGAGTTCGATATGGTTCGAGTACGTCGCAAACAGTTAGATACGATGAACACTCACGGTGCGAACTACTACGTTCCGATTCAGGATGGAACGTGCGAGAAACAGCACAATGAGTAAGTACCGCTAATTTTCGTATATACTTGTGCAAAAAACTTTTATAAACGTAATTGTATTTTTTTACAGTTTTGATAAACCCCGCTACACGCCACGTATTTTGAGAAGGAGATTTGCCTTGACATCGACATCATATAAATTTTTGGATGTTGGAATCAACGCGGGACCTATGTCCTCTGTGGATATACATATTGGTGATAACCGAGGCAATCGGATAATTCTGCCATATGCAACGTGGGTGACATTCATTGAAAAACGTGCAGATATACAGCGACTCGTGCAGTCATCGGCACCATCATCGCTAACATTTCGAGATCTGGAGCTTGTTAAAATACGTGACGCAGATATTGTAAAATTGACGTCGTGCGGCACCAACTTGTACATGAAACCGTCAACTGTACTCTTCCTGTTCGAACTAGAACATTGCGTCAAGAATGTGTATTTTCAACTATATAAATATGTTCACGACGTAAGTGATAAATTCAAACATTTTGTAACAATTTTACGTCAAAATTGTATCACCGATAAATGTAACGCAGTTACAATCTTGCGTGAATTTTATGATAAAAATTCGATTATTGATTGTGAATTATTAGCATACGCTTTGGATACTATTGTGTATAATGCGCTTCATGATAAATAAATGCATATAATATGGTTACAAAATTTCCTTTTCATTTACCGTTCCCTGTCGTTAAGCTTCGTTTATCGTTTACTTAAATATAATATTAAAATTAAATATCGCAAAAATCTAAACAATTAAATATTGTTGGCGAAAAAAATATATGCGACCGTGAGCGATAACGCGAACGGGGGCCGGGGGCCGGGGCCGGGGGCCGGGAGGGACCGCGAGAACAAGAAGACGCGCGCGACCGGGGGACGGGGGCGAGGGAGAAATAACGCGAGCGGGAGCGTGTGACGTCACGCGGACCGGCGCGGCCGTTGCACGCGGACCCCTCCCGCGGCAAAAACGCGGTCGCCCCGCGGCGCCGGAAAACGCGGACCCCCTCGCCCCGCGGCGCAGCGAAAACGCGGTCGCCCCGCGGCGCCGGAAAACGCGGACCCCCTCGCCCCGCTGCGCCGGAAAACGCGGACCTCCTCGCCCCGCGGCGCCGGAAAACTCTCTCGCCCCGCGGCGCCGAAAAACGCGGACCCCCTCACCCCGCGGCGCCGGAAAACGCGGTTTCCCCCTCCCCGCGGTCCCCCTTCTCCGCCCGCGGTTTCCCCTTCCCGCCCGCGGTTTCCCCCGACCCGCGGTTACCCCCCCCCCGCCCGCGGTTTCCCCCGCCCGCGGTTTCCCCCGCCCGCGGTTCCCCCCGCCCCTCACCCCCCTGAGATCCCCGGGTTAGAACAAACGTTGCTTACCTACTACCCTCGATTCTCAATTGGTTGTAGTGGTGGTGGTTAATTAAAAGCAGATCTTTCAATTACACTAGTGTCACTTTATTACTACCCTGACTTGCGGGTTACAATAAGTTCGCGCTCTGGTCTTAGACTGCCCGCCGCTTCTCGGAAAGGCGGGCTTTTAATCTCTCGCGTATTACTTCCGCGATGCTGACTTAGCTGTCAGCGCTTTTGCTTCCGGGTGCGCGACCTGGAAGCCGTTTGCGACACCCGGAATGCCACCTCAGGCGAGTTTGGCAATATTCGGATGCGCACTGACAGCTAGGTGTCGCAATTCGCAATTAGGTCGCGGCGACTTCCGCCTCACAACATCCCTCCCCCCTGGGAAAAAGAAAAACTGAGATTTCTAAATGCAGTTTTTCGCATGATGTGTTGAATTTTTTTTTGTGTCTATTATTATCGCTATTATTTCATGCTCTTCGTTGTGTGAGGAAGTCGCGTTGCTAGTTCTTGCTTGTTTTTCTTTTGACGTAGAACTACGTCTTTGTCGATAGTAAAGAGGGGGGGGGGAGTATAAGGGGGGACACAGCCTGCAACGAATGCAACGAAATTATGTCACATTTTGAACGTTTGTATCTTCGAAACTAATAATCGTAGAATAATGTTATATATCTCATTTTAAAGCTTAAGAAGTCCCATTTATGATAAGACAAGTCGGAACCTTTTATTTCTTACCTCTTCGATACAGGAGCGTTAGAAAGTTTAACTAAATTTTTTGTTGATGCAACGAAAATATGTCACACTTTGAACGTTTGTATCTTCAAAACTAATAAACGTAGAATAATAAATAATATCTCATTTTAAAGCTTAAGAAGTCCCATTTATGATAAGACAAGTCGGAACCCTTTATTTTTTACCTCTTCGATACAGCAGCGTTAGAAAGTTTAACTAAATTTTTTGTCGATGCAACGAAAATATGTCACACTTTAAACGTTTGTATCTTCGAAACTAATAATTGTAGAATAATAAATATCTCATTTTAAAGCTTAAGAAGTCCCATTTATAATAAGACAAGTCGGAACCCTATATTTCTTACCTCTTTTCTTTTTCTCGAAAAGTATTAAAGAAAAATATACTTTAGTATATAGTTTTTGAAAGCTCTCGATGTAAGCTAAATGTTTTCGCAATTTAATAAGTAAATAAATGAATGAATAAATGGATGAATGGATTTAATAAATAAATAAATGAATGAATGAATGGATGAATGGATGAATGGGTGAATGGATGAATGGATGAATGGGTGAATGGATGAATGGATTTAATAAATAAATGAATGAATGAATGGATGAATGGATGAATGAATGAATGAATGAATGGATGAATGGATGAATGGATTTAATAAATAAATAAATGACTGAATGAATGAATGGATGAATGGATGAATGGGTGAATGGATGAATGGATTTAATAAATTAATAAATAAATAAATGAATGGGTGAATGGATGAATGAATGAATGGGTAAATGGATTTAATAAATAAATAAATAAATGAATGAATGAATGAATGAACGAATGGATGAATAAATGAATGGGTGAATGGATGAATGGATTTAATAAATAAATGAATGAATGGATGAATGGATGAATGGATAAATGGATGAATGGATGAATGGATGACTGGATGAATGGGTGAATGGATTTAATAAATAAATAAATAAATGAATGAATGAATGGATGGATGAATGGATGAATGGGTGAATGGATGAATGGATGAATGGATTTAATAAATAAATGAATGAATGGATAAGTGGATAAATGGATAAATTGATGAATGGATAAATGGATAAATGGATGAATGGATTTAATAAATAAATAAATGAATGGATGAATGAATGAATAGATGAATAAATGAATGAATGAATGGATGAATGGATGAATGGGTGAATGGGTGAATGGATTTAATAAATAAATAAATGAATGAATGAACGAATAGATGAATGGATGAATGGATGAATGGATGAATGGGTGAATGGATGAATGGGTGAATGGATGAATAGATTTAATAAATAAATGAATGAATGGATGAATGGATGAATGGATAAATGGATGAATGGATGAATGGATGACTGGATGAATGGATGAATGAGTGAATGGATTTAATAAATGAATGAATGAATGAA
This sequence comes from Temnothorax ravouxi, assembly GCA_030770255.1. Classification (NCBI taxonomy): domain Eukaryota; kingdom Metazoa; phylum Arthropoda; class Insecta; order Hymenoptera; family Formicidae; genus Temnothorax; species Temnothorax ravouxi. The sequence continues at coordinate 48,720 of JASTWP010001646.1, forward strand.
TGAATGGATGAATGGGTGAATGGGTGAATGGATAAATGGATGAATGAATTTAATAAATAAATGAATAAATGGATAAGTGGATAAATGGATAAATTGATGAATGGATGAATGGATAAATGGATGAAGGGATTTAATAAATAAATAAATGAATGGATGAATTGATGAATGGGTGAATGGATAAATAGATTTAATAAATAAATGAATGAATGAATAAATGAATGAATGGATGAATAAATGAATAAATGAATGAATGAATGGATGAATGGATGAATGGGTGAATGGATAAATGGATTTAATAAATAAATAAATGAATATGTGTGACTACACCACACACACCACACACACATTACACACACTCCACACACACACCACACACACTACACACACACTACACACACCACACACACACACCACACACACACACCACACACACACACACACACACACACCACACACATCACATACACACCACACACATACACCACACACAACACACACACTACATACACACAACACAACACACCACACACACACACACCATACACACATATACTCCACACACACAACACAAATACACCACACACACCACACACACTACACACACACCACACACAAACACACACCTCACATACACCACACAAACACATACTACACACACATCACATACACACCACACACATATACCACACACACACACCACACCACACACACACACACCACAACACCACACACAAACACCCCACACAAACTACACACACCACACACAACATACACACCACACACACCACACACACACACTCCACACACACACAAATACACCACACATACCACACACACCACACACCACACACACACACACACACACACAACACAGACATCACACACACTCACCACACACATACACACAACACAGACATCACACACACTCACCACACACACACACACACCCCACACACACACACACCCCACACACACACACACCCCACACACACACAGATCACACATATACCACACACACACACACACACACACCACACACACCACACACACACCGCACGTACACACCACACATACACTACACACACAGATCACACACACACCACACACACACCCACCACACATACACACACTTTTCATCAAAATATTTTATTTTCCTCATAGAGGAAGCAATAATGCAATAAAAAATGAATAAATAATGAAATAAATAAATAAATAGTCCAATAAATAAATAAATAAATAAATAATACAATTAATAAATTCAAACTTTATTTAAAAGAAAAATATTTATCAATTTAATATAAGAAAATGATCACATTAATGAAACTTGTTTTAAATTTTATCTTTAATTTTTAATTTAAAAAATTAAAATTAAGTTGCTAGGTTCATGAATTATATGTCAATATGTGGAAGACTTGTGCCCTCACTCTATTGAACGGGTTTTTCTTGTTAACTTGATGTAATCTGGAAAAATCAAAATAGAGCCAAGGGAACGGGCTTGGAAAAATTAGCGGGGAAAGAAGACCCTGTTGAGCTTGACTCTAGTCTGGCACTGTAAATGCCATTGGTGAATTGAAATATTTAGAGTACGACGAAGAAGATGAAACAAAGCTCAAGCGAGTGTGGCTACAGTTCGAAAACAATGACATAGGAGCCAAGTTGAGATCGAAATCGAGACCGTTGGTTGCCAGCAGATCAGGAGTATTGTCTAAAGAGTGGACTCCAATAATAAAGAGACATGCAACCATTTCCATCACTTCTAAAATAAAGTGTAAACGAATTCAATTTCCGTTGTCACCAGCATGCGCCTTGACTATCCACAAATCACAAGGAGGCACGTTCAACGAAATTGTATTTAACTATCACAAGAGTCAAGAACAACAACTCGTGTATGTAGCACTATCACGAGTTACATCTATCAACGGCTTGTATCTGACTAACGATAGTGACGATTACAAATTCTACCACTCCAAAGGCACTAACTCGCCAAAGATAATAGAGCTAAAGAACGAATTGCAACGTTTAAACAATTATAAACTCAAAACTGTATGTGATGAAGCCAAACAATTTCTATATAATGCTAGCAATTCGATAATGAGCTTCAATGTTCAGAGTCTGAGAGCACACAGTGCTGACTTAGAGAGTGACATTATTTTACAGAGAATAGATTTGATAGCTTTGAGCGAAACTTGGCTGAACGATGATGAACGAGTGAACATCGAAGGTTACAAATGGATAAACCAGTATAAACGAAGCGATGTGAGAGCAAGCGGGGTCGCCATATACGAGAAAAACGTAGCCAATACGATGGCGACGCCTCATATACTAATGAAAATTGATGACAAAAATGATATACGATTTACTGCTGCAGATAAGTACGGAGACATATGCGCAGCAGAGGTGATAATTTGCAATAAGAAATGTTTATTGGTGTCTGTTTATATAAGTCCCAACACTTCAAGAGAGAACATAGAATTCTTTATTTCTAGAAATTTAATTGCTTACAGTCCAAACGTTGGTAAAATAAGTTTAATATTGGAAAAGAATAGTTACAACGAAATACCTATTATATTAACCGGGGATTTTAATTTGGACGTATCAAAGCACGACAACGAAAAGTTCATAGAGTTTATGCACAACGATTTTGGCTTACATCTTTCATCAGACAAATCACCTACAACACTGGGAGGATCTTGCATTGACATGATATTCACGAGACACATTGACAACCTACGTTGTTATAGATATATCTCTTACTTTTCCTATCACAAACCAATACTTGGAATTACTACTAAAAAAGATGATGCCATGCCTTCTACTTTTAATAACATTAATTTAGAATCAGTATAAGTTATTATCAATTACAAACATTACATATAAAAGTTAGGGATAAAAGAATGGAGGGGTTTTTAGTGGGTAGGCGATGGATGGTAGTATCTTATGCGATGTACCCTCATTGAATCCCACACATTCAGTAGTATGGGCTACAGGATGTCTTGTCACTCTGGAAGAGAGGATCGAAAAGTAATTGCCTTGGCAAGAACTAGACGATTGTCGCTTTTAGAAGGGCGTAACGAAGATTTTCTCCTCCAACGCAAAAAAAAAAAATTATTTTGAAAAGAAATGGGCACAGTAACAACTGTGCCGCAAGCAACACGTAGAACTACGTCAACTGTCATTATTTCATGTTAAAGTATTCGTGATCAAGAGAGGCCAAGTTCCACACAGGGCTGTAGCGCTGAATTCATCATTATTGATAGTTGACGTAGTTCTACGTTGTTGCTAAAGCTCTCGATGTAAGCTAAATACAAACAAATCTAAACAAAAAAAATAAATAAATAAGTAACATATAAATAAAATAAATAAATAAAAAATAAAGAAACAAACAAAAACAAACAAAGAAAAAAAATAAACAAAAAAGAGCACAGTAACAACTGTGCCGAAAGCAACACGTAGAACTACGTCAACTATCAATAATGATGAATTCAGCGCTACAGCCCTGTGTGGAACTTGGCCTCTCTTGATCACGAATACTTTAACATGAAATAATGACAGTTGTTTGCTATCCAGATTATCGCGATTATGATCCCTGTTATGATTACGATTAAAGACAGGGATCCTACGGGGTATATTATGTATTTATTTGTTAGGGGGTTGGCCTGGTTGTCTTCCAATTCTTGGCCTATCTTGTTTAGATTTAGGCTTAATTTTGTTAATTTCCCGGGATTTTTGATCACCGGCTCTAATTTTAGTTCTGTTGCAAATTCGTTATTAATTTTGACATCTTTCGTCACTTGTTTGTATGTTAAATTGAATTGTGGAAGGTGCATTTGCACGTACTTCGTGTGTTCTCGTTTTTTAGTTCGTAGCGTCAGGTCTGTCGTGGTTAATTTGCAGTTGTCAGTTAATTTAATCTTTCCTATTCTGTTAATGTCGACTTTATGTTCTTGATTGTTGCATTGAATGGTTATACTCTGTTTGTAAGGTGTGGAAAACAACCATGCCTGTGGTTCCGCTAGGATTATCCAAAAGGTTACGTTTGAGAGGATGTGACGACGGTCGCAATTTTCCTCTTTCGCTTTTATATATATCTGCACCTCGCAGAGGGCGTGCGGCGTTATGAAGTATACCGGGTAGTTCGTGTTACACACGAACGTTGTGTCGGACTGTTTACATTTATTCAGATCATTTTCCTTTAATGTTACATAATTTCGGTTTTCCTTATCAATAGCTAGTAGGTCGTATTACATATAGTTTTCGGTATTACAAATATATTTTTACGGTCATGTATCGGTAGGGGGTTTATTCTTACAATTTCGTAGCTTGGATATGTGACAATGGGGAAGGTCAGGATTGTGTAGACGTTCGGGTTATCGTAATATGCATTTATTTCCACATAATTTTGGAATGGTGTTCCAATTTTCAATTTGTATTTTGAAAGGAAAATGTGATCCTTGGGATAGGTTATTGGCCGTTGCTTCTTTTAATTCCGCTACAATATTTTCGATCGGGATTAGTCGCACAATTATAATATAATTCTTAGGGTAAATAAAGTATGCTAGAATGTTTTTTACGTCGCTTATTAACTTGATTGTAATCGCGGTTATCGCTATCAAATGTTCGTCTATCTCTTCGCGGCGCGCTAGTTTCGACGCCCGTTGCTGCACTCGTTTTGTAACAGTTGTGTCGTTTGTCGTTGTGTCGTTTGTCGCGGGTGATGTCTTGGTAAGTGCTATTCTTAATAATACTATGAAAATTATCTCCTTTGATGTCCGTCTGTCGCTTTTGTTGTGTCGCGTGAGGTCTTATTCTTCGATAAACGCTTTTAAACTCCTGAGAACGTACGGTTCCGGTGACGAAATTTGATGCGTCCGTCGCCGCGTTTACTTGCTCAGTCTGTAATCGCTTGCGTAATCTTCTGCGTCGCGCTGAAATAGATTCGCGTTTTTCAGTTACGTGTAACGTGTGTATGTCAGTCGTGTCGCTTACCGGCTTCTTTTTTAGTGTTACGTGCGTGCTAATTTTTCACGTCGTTTGACATGCTTATTGGGCTTTCAAAATATGTCGGCTCCACTAAACAGTGTCCGACGAATACTCTTGGTGTAGGTTCTTTTGTGATGCCTACTCTGCTGCGGGGTGGTGAGTTTTCCTTCTTATATGGTCGGAGTTTAAATGTAACTCTTCCGATGTGTACCTGCTTTGTGGCGTGTGAGATAACGGCTTTGCGCTTGGTGAGGAAATCATTTCCTAGTATTCCCTCATAATCGATCGGGAAATCATCCTCTACCACGTACATGGTATGGCGTATTTTCTGGCTTCCCAGATTTACGGTTGCTTTTATCTTTCCGAGAGTGTGGATCTTGTGTCCCGTCACTCCGGTCAATGTTAGGCGTTTCTCTCGTACCATAGTACCGCCTTTTAAATTTCCTACTTTGATTAGCGTTAGGGTCGCTCCTGAGTCTAATAAGAAATTCGCTTTGCCTTTTTTGACCTCTTGAATCGGCAGTGTTATCAGGTTTAAGGTGTGTATGTTACGTTGCCCCGTTATCTGCGACACTTGATACTCCTCGGCGGCTCGTGCCTTACTCTTCTTTGGTCTCTCGTCTTCTTCGCTGCCGCTACTGGAGGAAGATTCATCGCTCGTTTCTCGCGATTTCTTTTTCTTTACCTTTAAACCATTTACTGGTGCTTTTTTGGGGGCGTCCGTTTTCGATCGGCTTGATCGTTCCGTGTTGGGTCGTCCGTTCAGCGACCAACACTCTTCTCGCTTATGCCCGGTCCTTTTGCAATAGGTGCACTCGAGCGTATTCGTTCCGCCGGGCTTGTCCGGTTTCGGCAACGAAAATCTATTCGCATGTCGGCTCGTACGGCAATCTCGCCCGTAATGGCCTGTTTCTCCACATTTGTGGCACTGTATCGTCTCGTTCCCCAGATTTCGCGCGTTTTCCGTGCTAAACTTATTTCTGTTTGTCGTCTGTCCGTTCCACGGGGAGGGGCCTTTTACCTTTTCCTCCGCACTGGCGCCGGTTATTGCTTCCTGCAAAGTTCGGTATCGCTGCGCTCTGACTATCATCTTGATATCGTCATGCAGGCCGATCTGGAAGTTATGCAAGGCTTGCATCTTCACATGTCCAGTATTGCTTTCTGCTGCTCTTGCGAGTGTCCTTGGCCTTCTTTCATGGCCTCGTACAGCTCCCTCGCGAGTTTTTCGACTCGACGCCCGAATTCCTGCGCTTTTTCTCCCGGTTCCTGTTTCAGGGAGTTGAATTCCAGCTGCAGATGGGTCATACCGCGTTTTCCTAGATATTCTGTTTCGAGCTCTTGTTTCAGCTGTTCGAAATTTTGAATATCGCGCGTGTCAAAGTCTGTCATGGCCTTGCCCTTAAATTTCGTGCATAGGATTGCTTCTAGGAGCATCGCTTCGTCCGCGGGATGTATATTTTTCATGGCGTAGTTACTTGCGTTTATAAACTCGCGAACGCGCTCCCTCGATTCTCCGGTCACTTCGGGAATCATATTTCGAGCCTCCTTCAGGCTGAGGAATCCGAGATTATGTCCTGGCTGGTTACGAACGTCGCTAATTGTCCGTCCGTATGTGACGTCTAGTGGGCCCTGGCTGCGTAAGCGGCGCCCTATTTCGGCCGGGCGATCGTAAGTGCCGGCTTCTATCCGGCTCACTCGATTCTGTAAATCGCGAATCGCGCGGAGCATTTCTGTGGAGCGGTCGAATTCCGCCGTTTCAGCACGTTCCATGCGGCCTCTCATTTCCAGCATTAACCGTAGGACATCGTTGATTGAGGCGTCTTGCGCTCCTTGGCTTTGGTCCATCCCGGACGATCGCTGGGCTTCCGATTGTAATCGATTTATTTCCTCGCTCACTTGAGCGGGCGTTATGTCGACTCGTGGCGGCGGGGCCGCGTTAGGTCTCTGTTGGCTCATTCTAATTGCCCGCGGGATGTAATCCTCTTCCGTCGGGCCAGATAAATCGCGGTTGCGTGGCGTCAAGAAGAATTCTCCTCTCCCTGCGTTTCCGCGTTGAGTATCGGCCGAGGTGTCTGGGTCACCTTTGGTCGGGGGCTGTCTGTACGCGTCACTGTGTTCGTCGTTGCTCGAACTGTCGCTATCTCGCGGGTTTTCGTGCGCGTCGCAAAGGCTGGCGTTTAAAAATTCAAATTTGCGTTCTACGACGATGTTGGGGTGTAACTCGAGCACTGGTGTGCTCGGGTCGTCTAGTTGCGCGTCTAGGTTTCGTCTCACGCGGTCTAAATCGTCGTTTGCGAGTCATGTGGCGCGGACACGATTTCGGATGCTGTTCTCGATGACGCGTTGCGCGTGCTCGCTAAGCACGAATGACGCGTTGCTTAGGGGGTGATGCCGGGTCGAGTCGTCCGACATCTATCGACGCTTACGCTTTTTTTTTTTATATAGCCTGCAATTGCGAAATGTTTTTTCGGCGCTCGCGGTTGTGTTGCCTGCAATCGCGAAATGTTTTTTCGGCGCTCGCTATCGCGGGGGACGCTCGCAGAGATATAATCTATTCGTCGCGGCGCGTGCCTGTGTCGGCTTACATTGAATGCTGACTTACAGTACCGCCGTATGACGCATCGTGACCGCTTTCTGCCGCGTTGATGCCTGACAGGGCCGCTCCGCTGCTTCGGCGTTGTCTCCGCTTTGCGGTGTCCCTGCTGCGCTGCTTTGCTGGCTTGCTGCGTCCCTGCGTCGCTGCTCCGGGCTGGCGAGTCCGTGCGGTAGGTCGAGGCCTCTTCGGTGTCGCTGATAACACGCGGGGCTGCTACCGTTGCTTCACTCACTCGGGACCTGATGGCTGGCTTTTCCTCTCTGGGATATTTACCGCCGTCTAACGATCCGTTCCCGTTTGCAGGCGCAATCTGACAGGATGTCCCTTTCCGGTTGACAGGATCCCACCGCTGCCACCAATTTGTTGTGCCGCGTCTTGAAAGGTCGTCTCAGGGCCGGCACCGGGTTCGTAGGATCCGCAGGTTGGAGAAGGAACAACCCTCGATTCTCAATTGGTTGTAGTGGTGGTGGTTAATTGAAAGCAGATCTTTCAATTACACTAGTGTCACTTTATTACTACCCTGACTTGCGGGTTACAATAACTTATTCACACTACGACTTGCGGTTCGCGCTCTGGTCTTAGACTGCCCGCCGCTTCTCGGAAAGGCGGGCTTTTAATCTCTCGCGTATTACTTCCGCGATGCTGACTTAGCTGTCAGCGCTTTTGCTTCCGGGTGCGCGACCTGGAAGCCGTTTGCGACACCCGGAATGCCACCTCAGGCGAGATTGGCAATATTCGGATGCGCGCTGACAGCTAGGTGTCGCAATTAGGTCGCGGCGACTTCCGCCTCACAACAAATGTAAGGATTGGTTTCGACATGCGAAACACAGGTCCGAGAATGAAAAACGACGACAACGACGACGAAAACGATGATTCGACAAAGGTTGGTTTTTATGATTTATTTGCTTTTATAGGCACAGATTTTTCGATTTAAATTATGATTTTTAAGCAAAAATATTTATAAATATAAATATACAAACTAAAATGAATGTGGTTTATTTGATTGTTTCAGAAATAGCCAGCCAGATAGCGTTCCGAACGCAATGACGCGTTCAGTCAGCGCTCTCGGAGCCGATGTCGGAGATCTGTTGCTGCACATCGATTAAAATTGCGGAAACAGATACGTACTTATAATAATGCCGATCGCGTACATAATTGCGGACCATTATGAACAGGAGCCTTAAGTATCAGGAGAAAGTTATTTTTGTGACCGAGAATTGGCTGTATTTTTTTTTCGCTGTTTGCGGCGCGGAAGGTGCCTTAGGATTAAGATTAGTCGTTATTATTTTTGCAGATTGTTATCCAAGATGGACATTCGCGTCGTTATCGTTTCGTCCTTGTTAATAAGTTCCTTTACGTGCAATTCCTTTTTTCCTAAGATTTATTTCGGACATAATGCCAATGTAATGATTTGGACGACGTATTCAAGTATGATTTATATAAAGTTTAAACGATATATTGCCAAGTTTAGATTCTTCCGATTATCCTCGCACGCAGAGAGCTCCATATTGGGCGCAGTCGATTTTGCAAAACGATTGTTTTATAGACATAAGATATATTTCGTTCTCGGTGATAATTTATCCGAATATTTAAGTGTTATTTTTGTTAATTTTTTTTTTAACAAAGGAATGAAAGCGATTAGATAAATAGTTTCTTAAGCAACACACGTGTACACACGCGACACTTAATTTTTTAAATAAAATTTATTAAATAAAAGTTATTTGTTTATATGTATATATTATATATATACATATATATATACACTAAGAAAAAAATGTTCTAAATTTTAGTAAATATTAGTTTGCATACAACTGTGACTCCATTTATTAAAATAAAGAAAATTTTCCTTTTTATTAGTATATTTTTTTCCTAGTGAAAACACACATACTAATAAAAAAAAAATTTTCTTTGTTTTAGTAAATGGAGTCACAGTTGTATGCAAACTAATCCAGAACATTTTTTTCTCAATGTAAATAACCAACCTATCCTATTTATATCCATTTTATACCATTTAGTGGATATCCATGCAGATATATCTACTAATATTTAATAGATATCCATTGGATATTCCAATGGATATTTAATGGGTGTCGATTAGATCTCGGGTGGCGGACATCTGGATATTTAATGGATTTCTATTAAATATCTCGTGGATATCACGGATATACATTGGGGATATTTAATAGATATCTATTAAATATTAATGTCTGTGTGGGCCACTAAATTAATCATGTCATTTGAGGGCCAATTTCACCAACCACAGTTAGCTTAACCAACAGTTAGGCAGACATTACATGGAGCGCGTAAACGCGGAAACGCGGAAGCGCGGAACAGAATAGTAACTAGATTCCGCGTTTCCGCGAGTTGAGTCCCGCACGTTTGAACGGAAAAGCGGAATCCGCCATTATCGTGTATGTATATGTATGTATGTATGTACATACCAGTGATCGGCAAAAATTCTGTTTTTAGTAGAGGAAAGACCCCTATTATGAGACAGGATCCTAATATGAGATATTTTAAGTTAAAAGGTCTTATATAGGCCCCATCTTTTGATCCCACCATGTAAAAAACCCGCCATCTCATATTAGGATCCTGTCTCATAATAGGGGTCTTTCCTCTAATGATATCGGCGGTTATTTGTAATTAATCAAAAATAAAAAATTTTAATGTTCTTAATTTTAATTAACAAAAAAATTGGTAATTAATAAAATACTAAGCTCTAAATTTAAAAAAATTATTAATTAATTGAAAATGTAATACTCTGTTTGAAAAATTTATAAATAATTAGAAATATATTGCTTATATTTTAAAAATTGACAATTATATAAAATAAATTGTCAATTTTTAAAAAAATTACTTATTTGAAAAAAAATATTTTTAATTTTTTGAAAAATTACTAGTAATTTTTAAAAAGTAATTTTTTTGATAATTATTAGAAAATATATTACTAATTTTTTAGAAAATTAGCATTTATTAATTTGTAAAGTATTCATTTTTAAAAGTATATTAGTTGCAGTAAAAAAGAAACGATGACGTTAACTATATAGACATAATCTTTATATCTCGAAAAATCTCAAAAAAATCTAAGCAGTAGTATCTTTATTTCCGAAAAATTATAACCCAAGTGATACACATCACAAAATTATGTTACCTTATCAAAAAGAAGAGTCGCGCTTCAAGTGATTTATTACAATTACAAAAAAGAAATGATATCTCTTTAAATTACAACGCCAATTACAGAGAGAACATATATATTGCCTCAAAAAATAAATGTTGCACTACTTTAAAAAATCTTTACATTGTGTCATTAAAAAAGAATGTATGATAACAATTTTATAAGATTAAAAATTTTATTTAAATTTTACAAGGGAATACAAGATATTTAAATACAAAGTTTACATGTGTATTTTTTAGTGGTCGCAAAGAATTACAGAGGTAACAGTACAAAATAAAAATATTTTATTAAAATATTTAATCCAACAAGGGAATACAATTTGTATTTAAATACAAAGTTTATATATGTATTTTTCAATAAAATAGAAGATTTAATCACAAAGAATTACAGAGGTAACAGTACAAAATAAAAATATTTTATTAAAATACATAAATTTTTCTTGTAAAAATACTTGGCGCTGCTAGACCTCGAAATTTTAAATAAATAAATAAACTTATCCTATACTTAATTATAAGCCGCATTATTCGCCGTCGTCACGCACACCCATATCACTCGCTCGCACATACACACCACGCTGATAATAATCATTTTGTTACTCTCGTCGCATTCTTCTCTGAATTATTTTCATTTATTGTTGTCCTTATTTATTAAAAATTTCGAGGTCTAGCAGCGCCAAGTATTTTTACAAGAAAAATTTATGTATTTTAATAAAATATTTTTATTTTGTACTGTTACCTCTGTAATTCTTTGTGATTAAATCTTCTATTTTATTGAAAAATACATATATAAACTTTGTATTTAAATACAAATTGTATTCCCTTGTTGGATTAAATATTTTAATAAAATATTTTTATTTTGTACTGTTACCTCTGTAATTCTTTGCGACCACTAAAAAAATACACATGTAAACTTTGTATTTAAATATCTTGTATTCCCTTGTAAAATTTAAATAAAATTTTTTAATCTTATAAAATTGTTATCATACATTCTTTTTTAATGACACAATGTAAAGATTTTTTAAAGTAGTGCAACATTTATTTTTTGAGGCAATATATATGTTCTCTCTGTAATTGGCGTTATAATTTAAAGAGATATCATTTCTTTTTGTAATTGTAATAAATCACTTGAAGCGCGACTCTTCTTTTTGATAAGGTAACATAATTTTGTGATGTGTATCACTTGGGTTATAATTTTTCGGAAATAAAGATACTACTGCTTAGATTTTTTTTGAGATTTTTCGAGATATAAAGATTATGTCTACCACTTGTTACTTATATTTTTTCGAGGTATGGTAACAACATATACACTACTATGCGTGTACTTGGCGCCTTTTTTTACCTTTTTTTTAAAAAAGGTAATTTCGTACGGATATCACGCCTTTTTGTAGTATTACGCATTTTATCAACAGTATGTACAGGGTAAAGCTATTTGGAGGTATAATACTACCACTTTGTTTTTTTCGAGGTAACAACATAACAGGGTAACAACATAATACATATACACTACTATGCGTGTACTTGGCGCCTTTTTTTACCTTTTTTTTAAAAAGGTATTTTTGTGCGGATATAACGCCTTTTTGTAGTGTGTTACGCATCTTAATCTTATAAACAATATATCTTATAATCTTATAAACAGTATATATAAGGTATGAAGCTGAAAGTGTTACGAACTATTATTTCTAAAGAAAACAACAATTTAATATTTTGCTTAGTTTTTTAAAAATAATAATCTGTAACCCTTTTAGTTGTACACCTTGTATATATTTTTCAATTTCAACATAAAACGTAATCGCAATATAGCATGATTAATGTTAATAAGTCGTTAACTGTAAAATTTTTTATTTATTTTTATTCGCGTGTCTTACTGAATGTTGTTCGCAATTGTATATGTACCGATATCTACAGGTATCGATGTTTATGATAATTACAGATGGACACCTGTAACACGTGTCTGAAACTTACCTGATTTGTTTATTTTTTTATTTCCTTCAACTAATCGCAAAATTAATTCTATTTGATAAAAGCAATTCTGTCAAATTTCTCATACATAACGCATCGTTATAATTTTCTATTAATTATAAATATTAAATAGTACGATATATATATTCGTACTCACATCCTTGAAAATTATTTCGGAAATTCAAGCGAATGTCACAACTAGATAAAATTATCTTTTATATTTTGACAGTTTGAGTAGGAACATATTTGAGTTGGCGAAAAATGATTCTCTGAAACCGCACGTGTGTGTAAATGATTCAGTAGAAAATATATAATCTTCATTTCAAAATACATTTGCACACTACGTACCAAAAATATATAATATGATAACGTAGTTTTTGCTATTCAATTGATTGAATTTTAAAAAAGAAAAAGATTTAAAAAGTATATAACTATGTCAGTCAATAAAGAGACATAGACTACGTTTACATGGCACTGTTGATCGGGTTTTATAACATCGGTAGTTCTTAGGCCAGTCAATCACAACTATTCCATTTTTCTGAAGAATGATTACGATTGGTCTTCCTGACAACTACCGATGTTATAAAACCCGATTAACGGTGCCATGTAAACGTAGTGCAAATTGAATCATATATATTTAATTGCCTGCTCATTAAATATAAAGTGCAAACACATAAAAATTGTATATTTTCTATATATAATAAATAATAACATAATTAATGATATACAAAAGCTTTTGTCGCGCATATCGATTTTCAATAATGGATAAATATTGTAACAAATACGTTTTACGTTCATTCGAAAACAAATTATGTGTACACATAATAAAAATTGTATGAATTAAAATTATGTGTATACACATAATAAAAGTGCGGAATTATTTTTATGTCAGACATAATTTTTATTCATCCAATTTTTATTATGTCTATAATTTTAATTTGTCCAGTTTTTTTTATGTCTAGACATAATTTTATTTCAACGAATTTTTATTATGTCATAACATAATTTTAGTTCTGCCGCTAGGGAATTTTTAAGTCGATTCTTATGAATCAAGCTTGAATTCGATGTCTAGGTATCCCAGGTTGCCGATAACGGGTTACAAATAGTGCGCTCCATAGTTTTCGGTGTCCAGGTGTAATAATACGTTGAATTCGATGTCTAGGTGTCCCACGTTGCCGATGACGAGATCCACATAGTGCGCTTCGTAGTTTTCGGTGTCTACGTGTATTAATACCTCAAATTCAATATCTACGTGTCCTACATTTGGATTTAAAGTTATTAATACACCTAGTCACCAAAAACTACGAAGCGCACTATGTGGATCTCGTCATCGGCAACCTGGAACACGTAGACATCGAATTCGAGATATTATTACACCTAGACACCAAAAACTACGGAGCGCGTTATCTGGACCTCGTCATCAGCAACCTGGGACACCTAGACATCAATTTCAAGGTATTAATACACGTAGACACCGAAAACTACGGAGCGCACTATGTGGATTCCGTCATCGGCAACCTGGGACACGTGGACATCGAATTCAAGGTATTAATACACGTAGACACCGAAAACTACGGAACTCACTATCTAGACATCGTCATCGGCAACCTGGGACACCTAGAAATCGAATTCAAGGTATTAATACACGTAGACACCGAAAACTACGGAGCTCACTATCTAGACATCGTCATCGGCAACCTGGGACACCTAGACATCGCATTCAACGTATTATTACACCTGGACACCGAAAACTACGGAGCTCACTATCTAGACATCGTCATCGGCAACCTGGGACACCTAGACATCGCATTCAACGTACGATTACACCTGGACACCGAAAACTATGAAGCGCACTATCTGGATCCCGTCATCGGCAACCTGGGACACGTGGACATCGAATTCAAGGTATTAATACACGTAGACACCGAAAACTACGGAGCGCACTATGTGGACCTCGTCATCGGCAACCTGGAACACGTAGACATCGAATTCAACGTACGATTACACTTGGACACCGAAAAACTATGAATCGCACTATCTGGATCCCGTCATCGGCAACCTGGGACACGTGGACATCGAATTCAAGGTATTAATACACGTAGACACCGAAAACTACGGAGCGCACTATGTGGACCTCGTCATCGGCAACCTGGAACACGTAGACATCGAATTCAACGTATTATTACACCTGGACACCGAAGACTATGAAGCGCACTATCTGTACCTCGTCATCGGCAACCTGGGATACCTAAACATCGAATTCAAACTTGATTCATGAGAATCAATATATATTATATATTTATACTTAATTTAGCTAAATAGAAATCTTCCTTCTGATCGATAAGTCTATCGACCTTTAATAATTTACCTACTAGATCGTTCGAAATACGCGCGCGATATCGAAACTGGCGATACCTGCGCCGCCAGTGTCGAAAAAGTGAAAGCGACATTTTCTCTGATCACGTGATATATATATATATATATATGTTATAATCGGCGTTAGGAAGTAGTATCTTAATAAAAAATTTTCACATTTGGACTTTGCGTCGCAATATCTCCGCTCGTAGGGCACGTAGCGGAAAATTATATAGGAGATACCCCCCTTATTTTTACCCCAACTATCGATCAAGCCTACTTAGAACTTGATCCGTTCACTCGTTATCGAGATCTCAACATCTCGGGTACTCGCAAACCCGTCGCGTCGCGTAAAAAAAGAGTCACGGTGCGGTCTCGCTCCGCGTATACTTGGCGCGAGACACTACCGTGTCTCTTGACTAAATAATTTTTTTATACTGAAAATTTGTGTCTTTGGGAAAATT